>CAWTZC010000514.1:0-20638 GCA_963919715.1 Microtus obscurus | reverse complement strand
GCACTGTACCTAGGCTGCTGGAGGAGAGTGTCCACACAGAAGAAAGGCCAGCGCCAGCTCCTCGTTCATGTTCACTTCATTTTACAAGGTGTAAGCCAATGCCGTCTGGTATGATCGCCTCCAGTAGTTAAAATGGATAGCTTTTCCCGTTTTCCCACTCTTCCCATCACAGTACCACTTCAGGCAATCAGTCCATTCTGTGTCGTTTCCTGATAGATGTGGGTATTACAGGGTGGGGTGGGAAAACCAAAACTTCTTATACGTCTCTGGCTCACGTGTTCTCTAGCTTAAAGGGGCAAAAATTGTCTGAGTAGGGAAATATTCAAGATGCAAAAGAGCAGGTATTTTCCCTGGAGACTAGAAAAAATACTCTACCTGGCTCGAGGCCATGAGAAGAAAGACCATAGTGTGACAATTTAGAGAAGAGATGGTGGCTTTTCCTAGATAAAGAATGAGAACAGATACAGATATGTACCCCTCCTCTTGAAATCTTAACCCACAAGAAATGATAAGGCAAAATGAGGCTTCAAAGAAAATGGGATCAGAGATATCCCAGTGATTGTCCCTATTGCCAGGAAATAACTATAGAAGAAATAGAAAGATATTCCCTGTTTGCAAATGGGGTGAGAGAGCGAAAGAGACTAATTACATGGTAAGCTCTTAGGTGGCAAGAGAATCGGGAGTCGTCTGGCTCTTCTCCCATGGATCAGTGACCAAGGACTGAGGATCGCATAGATAGTAGCAGGTATTCATAAATGCACAAGGACACTCTGGTGGCAGGATGTGGCTCACTATACCTTTCTACTCCATAAACCTCTTGAGCTTCAGTACAACCCGGAAAAGAAATACAAATGCATTGTAGTATAATCTGGAGGAATGAAAAAGTCAAAGAGGAGTTAATTGCAGGCGAAAAACAAGTTATAATTTATTTTTCTTATACACTTCCATTTCCGATACTGAATGTGTACCTGGAATTAATAGAAAATTAATCTTTACATAATAACTTATACTTTATAGGCTGTTTCTTTTTTTTTTTCGAGACAGGGTTTCTCTGTGGCTTTTTGGCGGAGCCTAGTCCTGGAACTAGCTCTTGTAGACCAGGCTGGTCTGAACTCAGCAGAGATCCACCTGCCTCTGCCTCCCGAGTGCTGGGATTAGATGGCGTGTGCCACCATCACCGGGCTAGGCTGTTTCTTATAATTAGGAGTGGATGGTTGTTTCATGACCTGTACGCCTATATGCTCTTTCAACTTCAGGGGTATTTCTCTTCATTTTATTTCTGCTTCCCAGTTTTTTTTTTTTTGTTTTGTTTTGTTTTTTTGTTTTTTTTTTTTTGTTTTTTGTTTTTTTTTTTTTCGTTAAAACCCTTCCAATTTATTGTTTTGTGAACATTTTCCATCATGTGGTGAGAACTAAATCAGCTCTCGAGTTTATTCTTTCTTCTAAAATTTTTTTTTTTTTATTTTTAAATTAATTTATTATGTTTTCCATTATTTAAAACAATTTTCAAATTCAAATACACTTTGATCATATTCTTCCTCTCCCTCAAGTCCCTTCAGATCTTTTCCCCATCCCTACCCACCCAACTTTAAGTTCTTTCTTTAACAAGAAGCAAAAATCCTGTACAACAATAAAATCTTCCAAAACTTAGAAACAAGAAAGTCATACCAAGAAAAGAAAGAAAAAGATTGAAAACAAACAAAAAGCCCAACTTGTAAACCAAATAAAGCACAGACAAAGTCCTGTGGAGTCCAACTATATGTTGTTGGTCAATTACTCCTGAACATGAGGCTTGCCCAGAATTAGTTGACATGCTCAGTGTCACTCATCGTAGAAAACTGATTGTCTCTCCCCTAACTGGTATAAGTGATAGTTCAGTTGTTAACCTTTTTTTTTTCTTTTTTTTTTTTTGTCAAAGCCTCCGTTTATTAGGGACAGGGTAACGACTTATATACCCCCTGAATGAGGGCTTGGGGAGTAGGGCACAGGAGCATGGAATCTGGCTGCGTGGTCCCAGTCACGTAACCTACATCCGGTCAGGTAGGCCAAGAAGTCAGGAGTTGCCACACCTAGTTCCCTGGATAGCTGGAATTTAAGGCAGTTCCGCTATCAGATTAGGTTCGTTAGCAATTAGCAAATAGCTAATTGGGTGTGGGGCAGGTTTTGCCAATAGGACTATTCTTAACATAATTATGGGTTTGGGGTTCCCTGCAGGCTCCCCAAGGTGATGGTTTCTGTAACAATCTTTAGGGGGGAAACGGCTCCCAACATATTCCTCCTTTCTTATATAGAGGCAAGTAGTTATAGGTGGAGGGCACCAAGACAGAGTCAACCATGGTGTCAGATCTAAAGGAGAGGGGACTGGGACAAGGAGAGACCCTCCTCTCGACTGGTGAAGCAATTAACCTCTCCTGGGAACAGAGGGGGTGCCTTATGAGTAGCATTAGTTTCTTGGAGCTTCTCAAATAAAAGGTATCTAGTAGGATTAAAGTAAGCAGATCACAGGACACCCTGTCTTAGGCTATGTGGAGAGCGCCCTCATACCTAAAAACCATGCCATGTTGAGCCGCGCCTGTACGGCCTCTGTATGGTTTGAAATTTAGGTGAGGATCCACACTAACTCCCGTCATTGGGCCCCTGTATCTATCATTAATGAAAAATCTGTGAGGTGCTCCTTAAACAAAAGATATGATATAATTTTTTGGCACCAATAACTCCATCTCCAGACAAGAAGAAAGGGGCACCTTCCAAACCCAGTATTCACCTTTTAGTCTGGCCCATGGTATGTCCTCCTTCCTAAATGCCTACTCCACAAAAAGTTACGTGTGCTTGCCTGTCATCAATTAGGGAGGTGAAAAAGGGATCAAAATCTAAAATTCTTAACATATGCACTAAACCCAAACACTTTACAGCATGTGTCAAACCTTTCCCAACATCTATAAGCAGTTACAAATATCATTAGATCAATTTCAGTAAGAGTACAATGACATACATTGTTGTCAAATACCACCATTTCCAGACTCTGAGCAACAGTCACAGGAACCCCAATCTTTCCCCTTCTTAAGTGAAGAGGTTAGTATTTTAATTAAAATGAGTTCTGTGTCCCAAAGATTAAAACAGTCTGATGTCCAGTCTGCATCCAGCTCAAAGCAGACCAGAGTTCAAGCTGCAGAAGCAGTTTAGCACTTGTGCTTCAGGGCCGGTGGGATTCCTGGGTGAGGTGAGCTGGATTCAGCTATCTGAAGCACATCCTGGCATTATCTCAGCCGGGTCTCCCTGGACTCAGGAGGCAGAATTGACACCCTGTAGAGTGGAGCAGCAGGTTCTGTTATCAGGGACTCCTCTCCTTGGGGGCAGGAAAAGCCAGACTAAGGACCTCTCTGCAATCGCCTCAGGAACTCCTCTGTGTCCACAGCGCAGCCTCGACATCAGGCCCAGCTTTTATTTTCTTTCTGTGAAAAAAGCATAAACATATCCTCGACCCCAAATATATATAGGTCGGGTTTTTTCATAATGCATTGCAAGGGCTTTTCCACCTTGCCCTAGCAAAGGTCAGCTTGGTGTTATCATGTCAGATCCGTTTGCATCTGGATCTACTTGCAAGTTTCATAAGCTGCTTACAAGGAGCCTTATTATGCTCCATAATATTTTTTTTATTATTATTAGCCATATATGCAGTTCCTCCATTGGAAGAGCCATTTGTAAAATTTAGCATAAAATCCTTTAAGGGATTTTTTTGCTATAACATTAGCAAAATACATTTGTGTGAATTGTAGCAATAATCATCTGGGGATCAAGCCATTTTTTAGCTTTTATCCTGCCCTTTTGTACCAGACAGGCTACTGGTTTAAATTAAGAGTTTAATATCTTAATTGGCAAAACTTGAGAAGATTTTGTCATAAACAGCATTTTTTCATAAAAATGTTGTAGAATAAGTTTTATATTTAATATGCACACTTGCCATAGCTGCATTATAATTAATATACTGTATTTGTTGATTATTGTATACTTTACCTGTTGATTTATATTTTACCTGTTTGAGTACCTGTTAGGCAGCTTTAAGCTCTCTCTATTGGAAACTGTTTTTTTTTTATTTTATTTTATTTTTCTATTCTAAGATGGCTCCCTTAATTAAGATGTGTGCTTCTCTGCTCCCCTAACCAACCTTCCTTTATCCCAAACATCCCGTTTCCCCCAGGTTCCCCCCCATCCTCCCCTTCTCACATTTCTCTACCCTTCTCCCCCTCACCCCCCTCCCACCACACCCCCAAGATCCCAAATTTTTGCCCGGCAATCTGGTCTACTTCCCATAACCAGGAGGATAGCTATATGTTTTTCTTTCGGTTCACCTTCTTATTTAGTTTCTTTAGGATATCAAATTATAGATCCACTGACCTTTATTTATCTCTAGAAACCAATTATGAGTGAGTACATCCCATGTTCATCCTTTTGGGTCTGGGTTACCTCACTCAGGATAGTGTTTTCTATTTCCATCCATTTGCATGCAAAATTCGCAAGTCATTGTTTTTTACCGCTGAGTAGTATTCTAATGTATATATATTCCATACTTTCTTCATCCATTCTTCCATTGAAGGGCATCTAGGTTGTTTCCAGGTTCCGGCTATTACAAATAATGCTGCTATGAACATAGTTGAACAAATATCCTTGTAATATGATCGGGCATCTCGTGGGTATATTCCCAAGAGTGGCATTGCTGGGTCCATGGGTAGGTTGATCCCAAATTTCCTGAGAAACCGCCACACTGCTTTCCAAAGTGGTTGCACAAGTTTGCATTCCCACCAGCAATGGATGAGGGTACCCCTTTCTCCACAGCCTCTCCAGCAAAGGCTATCATTGGTGTTTTTGATTTTAGCCATTCTGACAGGTGTAAGGTGATATCTCAATGTTGTTTTGATTTACATTTCCCTGATCGCTAAGGAAGCTGAGCATGACCTTAAGTGCCTTTTGGCCATTTGAACTTCTTCTGTTGAGAATTCTCTCTTCAGATCAGTGCCCCATTTTTTAATTGGGTTAATTAGCATTTTAAAGTCTAGTTTCTTGAGTTCTTTATATATTTTGGAGATCAGACCTTTGTCTGTTGCGGGGTTGGTGAAGATCTTCTCCCAGTCAGTGGGTTCCCTTTTTGTCTTAGTGACAGTGTCTTTTGCTTTACAGAAGCTTCTCAGTTTCAGTAGGTCCCATTTATTCAATGTTGCCCTTAATGACTGTGCTGCTGGGGTTATACCTAGGGAAGCGATCGCCTGTGCCCATCTGTTGTAGGGTACTTCCCACTTTCTTCTATCAGGTTCAGTGTGTTCAGATTGATATTGAGGTCTTTGATCCATTTGGACTTGAGTTTTGTGCATGGTGATAGATATGGGTCAATTTTCTTTCTTCTACAGGTTGACATCCAGTTGTGCCAGCACCATTTGTTGAAGATGCTTTCTTTCTTCCATTGTATACTTTTAGCACCTTTATCGAAAATGAGGTGTTCATAGGTTTGTGGGTTAAGATCCGGGTCTTCTACACGATTCCATTGGTCGACTTCTCTATTTTTATGCCAATACCACACTGTTTTCATTACTGTAGCTCTATAGTAGAGTTTAAAGTCAGGGATGGTAATGCCTCCAGAAGTACCTTTATTGTACAAGATTGTTTTGGCTATCCTGGGTTTTTTGTTATTCCATATAAAGTTGATTATTATCCTTTCAAGATCAGTGAAGAATTTTAATGGGATCTTGATGGGGATTGCATTGAATCTATAAATTGCCTTTGGTAGGATTGCCATTTTTACTATGTTGATCCTCCCAATCCAAGAGCAAGGGGAGATCCTTCCATTTTCTGGTATCCTCTTCAATTTCTTTCTTCAATGCCTTAAAGTTCTTGTCAAATAGATCCTTCACTTCTTTGGTTAGAGTTACCCCGAGATATTTTATGCTGTTTGTGGCTATCGTGAAAGGTGATGCTTCTCTGATTTCCCTCTCTGCTTCCATATCCTTTGTGTATAGGAGGGCGACTGATTTTTTTGGAGTTGATCTTGTATCCGGCCACATTACTAAAGGTGTTTATCAGCTGTAGGAGTTCTTTGGTGGAGTTTTTGGGGTCGCTTATGTAGACTATCATATCATCTGCAAATAACGAAAGTTTAACTTCTTCCTTTCCAATTCGAATCCCCCTTGATCCCCTTATGTTGTCTTATTGCTATTGCTAAAACTTCAAGCACTATATTGAAGAGGTATGGAGAGAGTGGACAGCCTTGTCGTGTTCCTGATTTAAGTGGGATGGCTTTGAGTTTCTCTCCGTTTAATTTGATGTTAGCTGTTGGTTTGCTGTAAATAGCTTTTATTATATTTAAGTATGACCCTTGTATCCCTAATCTCTCCAAGACTTTTATCATAAAGGGATGTTGAATTTTGTCAAAAGCTTTTTCAGCATCTAATGAAATGATCATATGGTTTTTTTCTTTCAGTTTATTTTATGATGGATTACATTGATAGATTTTCGTATGTTGAACCAGCCTTGCATCTCTGGTATGAAGCCTACTTGATCATAATGGATAATGTTTCTAATGTATTCTTGGATACGGTTCGCCAGTATTTTGTTGAGGATTTTTGCGTCGATGTTCATGAGTGAGATTGGCCTGTAATTCTCTTTCTTGGTTGAGTCTTTGTGTGGTTTTTGGTATCAGAGTGATGGTAGCTTCATAAAAGGAATTTGGCAATGACTCTTCTGTTTCTATATTGTGAAATACCTTAAGGAGTATAGGTATTAGGTCTTCTTTGGAAATTCTGGTAGAATTCCGCATTGAAACCGTCTGGTCCTGGGCTTTTTTTGGTAGGGGAGGTTTTTGATAACAGCTTCTAATTCTTCGCGACTGACAGGTCTATTTAGATTGCTCACCTGGTCCTGATTTAACTTTGGTATATGGTATTTATCTAAAAAAGTGTCCATTTCTTTTACATTTTCCAGTTTTGTGGCATACAGGCTTTTGTAGTAAGATCTAATGATTCTCTGAATTTCCTCTATGTCTGTGGTTATGTCCCCCTTTTCATTTCTGATCTTATTAATTTGCAGATTCTCTCTCTGCCGTTTGATTAGTTTGGATAGGGGTTTATCAATTTTGTTGATTTTTTCCAGGAACCAGCTTTTTGTTTCATTGATTCTTTGGATTGTTTTCTGTGTTTCTATTTTGTTGATTTCAGCCCTCAGTTTGACTATTTCCAGTCTTCTACTCCTCCTAGGTGAGTCTGCTTCTTTTTTTTCTAGAGCTTTCAGGTGGGCTGTTAAGTCTCCAATGTATGCTTTCTCTGTTTTCTCTAAGTGGGCACTAAGGGCTATGAACTTTCCCCTTAGGACTGCTTTCAAAGTGTCCCATAAGTTTGAGTATGTTGATTCTTTATTTTCATTGAATTCAAGGAAGACTTTAATTTCTTTCTTTATTTCTTCTTTAATCCAGGTGTGGGTCAATAGTTGACTATTCAGTTTCCATGAGTTTGCAGGCTTTCTGGGGTAGCATTGTTGTTGAATTCTAACTTTAGACCGTGGTGATCTGATAAGACACAGGTGGTTATGGATATTTTTTTGTAACTGTGGAAGTTTGCTTTGTTACCGAGGATGTGGTCAATTTTCGAGAAGGTTCCATGAGCTGCAGAGAAGAAGGCATATTCTTTCCTATTTGGGTGGAATGTTCTATAGATGTCTGCTAAGTCCATTTGGTTCAATACCTCCATTAATTCTCTTATTTCTCTGTTAGGTTTCTGTCTGATTGACCTGTCCATTGGTGAAAGAGGCGTGTTGAGATCTCCCACTATTAGTGTGTGCGGTTTGATGGCGTCTTTGAGTTTTAGTAATGTTTCTTTTTACATATGTGGGTGCTTTTATATTAGGGGCATAGATATTCAGGATTGAGACCTCATCCTGATCAATTGTTCCTGTTATGAGTATAAAATATCCCTCTCCATCTCTTCTGATTGATTTAAGTTTGAAGTCAACTTTGTTAGAAATTAGTATGGCCACACCAGCTTGTTTCTTAGGTCCATTTGCTTGATAAACCTTTCCCCATCCCTTTACTCTAAGTAGGTGCCTATCTTTGTGGTTGAGGTGTGTTTCTTGTAAACAGCAGAATGTTGGATCCTGTTTGCGTATCCAATCTCTTAGCCTGTGTCTTTTTATAGGTGAGTTGAGTCCATTGACATTAAGGGATATTAATGACCAGTGGTTGCTAACTCTCTGTGTCACTTTTTAGTCATAGGGTTTGTGTGTTTGCTTTCTTTTAGTTGCGCTGGTAAAGGGTGTCTAGAAGTTTGAGTTATTGTGGTCATTGTTGGTCTCCTTGGTTTGTGATTTTCCTTCTATTATTTTCTGTAAGGCTGGATTTGTGGCTACGTATTGTTTAAATTTGTTTTTATCCTGGAAAATTTTGTTTTCTCCATTTATAGTGAACGAAAGCTTGGCTGGGTATAGTAGTCTGGGCTTGCATCCATGTTCTCTTAGCTTCTGCAGTACATCTATCCAGGACCTTCTGGCTTTCATGGTTTCCATAGAGTAGTCAGGAGTAAGTCTGATAGGTTTACCTTTATAAGTAACTTGACCTTTTTCCTTTGCAGCTCTTAATATTCTTTCTTTATTCTGGATGTTTTGTGTTCTGATTATTATGTGGCGAGGAGATGTTTTTTTCTGGTCCAGTCTATTCGGTGTTCTGTATGCTTCTTGAACCTTCAAAGGAATATCTTTCTTTAGGCTGGCAAAGTTTTCTTCTATAATTTTATTAAATATATTTTCTGAACCATTGAGCTGTACTTCTTTCCTTCTTGTATCCCAATTATTCTTAGGTTTGGTCTTTTTATTGTGTCCCATATTTCCTGAATGTTTTGTGATGAGAATTTGTTGGTTTTGCTGTTTTCTTTGATCAGTGTGTTAATTTTCTCTATTATCTTCAGTGTCTGACATTCTTTCTTCTAACTCTTGTAATCTGTTGGTAGTACTTGTCTCTGTAGTTCCTGTTCGTTTACCCAGATTTTTCCATCTCCAACCTTCCCTCGGTTTGTGTTTTCTTCATTACTTCCATTTCATTCTTCAGGTCTTGAACCATTTCCCTTACCTGTTTGATTGCATTTTCTTGTTTCTCTTGGTTTTCTTGGGTATCTTTGAGCGATTTATTCATTTCCTCTACCTTTTTGTTTGTAATCTCTAATTGTTTATGGCAGTTTTTTCACCTCCTGTTTAAGGTCTTCTATTATTTTCAAAAAATTCACTTTTGGGTCGATTTCTTCACTTCTTCTGGAGTAGGGTGACAATTCTTCTTATTTCGGGATCCCTGGGTTCTGGTGATGTCATGTTGCCTTTCAGGTTGTTGGAGGAATTCTTGCATTGGCGCCTTCCCATCTCCTCTTTCAAATGAAGCCAAGGGAGCCTGGTGTCTTGGTCCAGTTTTTGCTGTGACTGAGCCTCTGGGTGTATCTCTTCAGTGTGGAAGCAAGGTCCGTCCTGCTGAGCTTGATCTGCCCAGTGATGTCACTCCTGGCACCTGGATCTGATCTCCCTGCTGCTTGGGTGTCTCGCGAACAAAGGGCCGACCTCGCTGCCGCAGGGCAGGCAGGCCACCCAGACAAAGGAGCTACTACCCTCCTGGCTGCCCTCCCAATTCGGACCCTGTCCCAGCGCCCAAACAGGCTGAGCTGGGAGCTGTTGTGTGGTTCAAAGAGGGGAGGGGGTCAGAGGTAGGCGGAGGGCCTTGGATGCAAGTTGGGTGGGACAGTAATGGAGAAGAGGTATCAAGGAGTACAGCCCCCGCAGACTGACCAGGGAGTGCAGGAGGGGTGGGGAACGTCTGAGCTCCCCTGTCCCGGGCTGCCGCCGAGGCCAGAAACTCACTCACCCCAGCGATGGCCCTCCTGGCACCCCGGATCCGATCTCCCCGCTGCCTGGGCGTCCCGCGAACAAAGGGCCGGGCCGCTTGGTGCAGGCCGGCCACCCAGACAAAGGAGCCACCACCCTCCCGAATGCCCTCCCACCTGGACCCTGTCCCAGCGCCCCAAACAGGCTGAGCTGGGAGCTGTTGTGTGGTTCAAAGAGGGAAGGGGGGTCAGGAGGTAGTGCGGAGGGCCTTGGATGCAAGTTGGGTGCGGACAGTAATGGAGAAGAGGTATCAAGGAGTACAGCCCCCGCAGACTGACCAGGGGAGTGCAGGAGGGTGGGGAACGTCTGAGCTCCCTGTCCCGGGCTGCCGCCGGCGGCCGAGAAACTCACTCACCCCAGCGATGGCCCTCCTGGCACCCGGATCCGATCTCCCCGCTGCCTGGGCGTCCCGCGAACAAAGGGCCGGGCCCCGCTTGGTGCAGGCTTCGGCCACCTAGACAAAGGAGCCACCACCCTCCCGAATCTGCTCCCAGTTTTTAGTGCATTTACTACTTATGGAGAATGACAAGTAGGGTATTCTCCTCTGTCCATCAAGGCCAATCTTTCACTTTACTGAACTATCATCTACTGTTTACCAACAATACTAAATGATTTATAGGGCTCTCTTTGCAAATACACACAGAAAGTATTGAAGTTCAGCACTGCGTTTTGTACAAACACAAATCACAGACTCAGGATAAATAAATAACTGAAGCCATAAAGGAGGGGCAGCTTTGGAATCTTTTCCCACTCTAAACCTTCAGCCCAAATTGGCCTCCTAGACACAACCTTGTGAATGTAATCTCCACTACACCCAGCGGTCACCTCAAAGAATACTTTAGTAATACATCTAGACTCTTCCTTATAAGTGTCCTGGTTCTAGTTATCAAGTTATCTTTGAAAGAAACTTGGGGCAAAGTAAATGTTATCAATATCATTTGAGGAAAATGTCTTTTCCTATTATTTTTTATGATTTTCTCTAAAGTGGGCTGTCTTAGTTACTCTTTCATTGCTGTGATAAGACGCTGCATGTCCGAAGCAACTTTTATTAAAGGAGACAACATTTAATTGGGGGCTGGCTTTACAGTTTCAGAGGTTGAGTCCACGAATATCATCAGTAGGGAAGCATTTGACAGGCAGACAGATATGGCACTGGGTAGCAGTGTAACTGAGACTGGCCTACAGGCAAAAGTGAGAGGGAGCAAAGGTTTCTGGCCTGGGCTTTTGAAACCTCAAGCCCACCCCCAGTGACGTACTTCATTCAATAAGATCCACAACTATTCTAACAAGGCCACATCTCCTAATCATTCCTAGCAGTACCTGTTGGGATAATCTTTTTGTACTCTATGTAAAGATATTTCTCTGTCCTTCCTTACCTGCCTAAGGCACCTTCTGATTGGTTTAATAAAGAGCTTGAATGACCATGCTAAGCAGGTAGAGGGATAGGTGGGACTTCTGGGCATAGACGATAGAAATTCTGGGAAGAAGGTAGAACTTATGACCAAAGATAGGAACTCTGAGGAAGAATCTGAGGCACGGGTAGGAAGAATCAGAAAATATGATTAACCAGCAAGACACAGAGGAAGTCAGTTTTAAGGTACTGGGAACAGGTAATGAGCCACATGGCAGAATGTAGATTAATATAAATGAATTAGTTTAAGTTTTAAGTGCTAGTTATGAACAAGCCTAAGCTAGCGTCAACTTTGCGTATTTAATAAGAATCTCCATGTCATTATGTGTGAATTGGTGGTAAACAAAGAGGGACCCATTACAAGTACCACTAACTGGGGTTCAGAAATTCAAGCACATAAGCCTAGGGGGCCATTATCATTCAACCCTCCCCTCCTCAAGCACTCTTCCAGAAGCAAAGTAAACTTTTCTTTCCCTCTAGAACTAACCTATCTGTCTTTCTCTTATCCAGTAAAGAAAATCTGTTGCCTCTATGTTCGTTAACCCACCTCCCTAGATACTCCCAAAGTCCTCTTCAAATCTAGCATCCCAAACCTAACCACCACTAAAAACTCTTCTCCCATAGAAACACATGTTTCTGAATCCACTGAACACATCTTTTCCTAATGTAAGTACTTCTTGTATTAAGACTCAATTAGAAAAGTCACAGTTTAGTCACAAGGAGAGAAAGTACCCTTCTTGAACACTTTCCCCAAAGGTGAAAACCCCAAGATGTTTATTATGGAGGTGACATAGTCATAGCATATCCAGGGAAACTGCCATAAAGCAGTGTTGGGAACAAGAGGAAGAAACAGTGTAAACACCACATAACCAGCAACAGAAAGAAGACAGCCCACAAGGGAGCAGATCCTCAGACAGACAGACGGAGGTCATTCGGTACATTCACTGATATAACAATAGCACATAATAAAGATGGGGTTAATAACTATCTCCCCAAATGCTGATTTAAATTATACTGAGGCGGAGAATTTATTAACACAATGCATTTGTGACACTGAAGCGGTATCTTAGTTGGTTTAGGCGTCTGTGACCGGGGTCACAGTCTAGATTCCTTTGGCATGATATATCTTTGCTTCCACACAGCTCTGGATGCCTGAAGTATGATATCAGGATCCCATCATGGATCTGTCTGATATATGTGTAATCACAATTAATGAAGGAGAGAGGCCATGGGTTTGAAAGTGAGCAAGGAGTATGTATGGGTTAGGTTTGGAGAGATGGAAAGAAAAGGAGAAACTTGTCATAAATATAATATCAAAAAAATAAAAAAATCAGATTGGAGAAATAGTTTAGGTGACCCGTTGCACAGAGAGAGAGTGTTTCCTTTGTAAGCTGTGGGAAAAAAAAACTGAAACTAATACAGCATCTCGTGCTTCCCTTGAGCCATCCTGAGTTTAGGCAGCATAGTGGCACAAGAATAGGTGGAAATAAACCACTCAGAAGGAACCGTTGCTGAACACACATTGCTGTCAGAACTCTTTCCCTCCAAAGGCACATTGGACTTACTTCTACCATAATCAACTTGTTTTGTGTTCAATTTGTTTTTAGTTGAGGCCCTGGTTGGTTGGATGGCTTCTGTCTTGCTGTTTGTTTTCTATCCCAGTATTATAATTCATGAAGAAACTTACTGTACTGGCCTCTTTCTCCCTGAATTCCTTAGCCTCAGTGTGTGGTTTAGTAGAAGCAGTTGCTCAACAAACATGAAAATGATGGCTTCCTATTGTTAATGAATACTCTTATTATTCAAAAATTCAATAAACATTTTATAGATGCTCAGAGTTTCCAGTCAGTTACATCCGCTAAGACATGGCTGGTAGCAAGATGTAGCTTGTTAAAAGGCAATTTAGAGGATTGAAATTATTTTGAAAGAAAATCATTCTTATAATATTATTGTAATTAGTGTTATGGGTCTAGGGTTAGATATGTCTCTGCATTGCTAACAGCTCTATTTGGTATTCTTTCTGTTTGCCCTTTTGATTCAATACGGGGAAAACAGTACTTATGAGATTACTTATTGGAGAGTTTTGGACTTAAAAAAAATAATTGCATAAACATTTTAAACTAGACAGAGGCAGAATTTAAGCTGTTTTCCATGATTTTACTATTGCCAACTTTATTTAGCTTTTCTATACTATTCAGCAATATAGTACATATGTGTATTCCCATTTAGCACACACACAAACACACACCAAAAAATCATTAAAATATAAAAGCAAATCAAAAGTTTTTCTTGTAAGAAAATAGTAATTTTGTAGTTAAAATAAATCTATTTAAAACTAAAAGTCATTAAATTGTAAGTTTAGATTTGTCATGAAGAAATGTGCTCATTTATAGTATAATGGAAATGATTTTGTCCTTTCTAGTATTTCTTTTCCAAAATATAAAAAACTGTTATTAATTTGTACATAGTCCAGAAGTGGACTAGACAGTGGAAAAGACTCAGAATATCTGTGAAAAGATAACATTATGATAAAAGGGTAGATGGATGCAGTGGAAGAAGGTGGGAATAGATGAGTCTGGGAGGCTGAAGGAATGGCCCTCACACAGATAGATGTATTGTGGTTCAGGTAGCAAGCTCAGACAGAGTTTACTCCATGACCCCAAAAATGTTGGCTACATGGGGTGTGGGGTGCAAAGACTCAAATTCACCCCTTCTTAAAATACTATCAGCTATTTCTACTTATTTATAAATGGGAAAATATGTGCTTTTCTCCGATTCTTCCTACTATTACCAAGTTCTCTAAAACTTCATTGTTTTCAAAAAGAAACAAAATAGACAAAGGATGTAAAAATAATGAAAGAAAGAAGACTTCCAATATTAAACACATAGTGACATCTATTTCCATTTCCACTCTATTTCTCCTTCCCTTCTCAGGATTAGAACCCATGTAAACACACAATAGGGAGTTCTGAGAGTGGGATATGGTTATTTTTTGTTGTTTGGAAGTACAAAGTCCTTTGCTTCAGGAGTGAGTCAACTTATTGCCCCTCTTTGAAGAAGAACTTACAATGCTTGTTTTGCTCACCAATGGTGTCCAAAGATACCTACTCTGCTTGCCTAAAATGAAGTCACTGCATTTACCATACTAACTTATTTTATCTGCCCAACTCAGCTACCTGAGCAATTTAGATTACAAAATGTACATGCAGAGAGGATGGAAAAATCACTTATCTTAGGTTGGAGACAAAGCTCTAGTAGAAGAGTGTTTATCAGTATGCATAAGACCCCGAGTCCAATTCTCAACAATGAAAAACAAAACAAAACAAAGACAGAAATCACTCATCATACTGTTCATCATACTCCACATGAATGACAAATATAATGTGAATACCAAAACCATGGTTTTGCCAGAAGGGAAAAATATATAATAATATGTAAGCAAGATATTTTAAATGTAATTATAAACATTTTGAAACAAGCAAAAATAGGAAATCTCAACAGAAGAGGTAAAGATCAAGCTGAAAATAAGTGAAGATACTTTTAATTTAAAAATATAACATACAGAGACTTGAAAGATGTGGTTTTAAAAGTGTCTTACACACATATGATAGGGATGGAGGAAGGGAAGGAGAGACGGAGGGAGAGAAAGGAGAGAGAGATGACTAAAACAAAATTATCTCAGCAGAAGGACAAGGGCTTATTAAAGAACCAGTGAATTTGAAGATAAAATAACAGCAACATCATAATTTTCCAGAGAATAAATGAGTTAAACATTAGGAAAGGCTTGTAAATATTCCTTCAGGGGATGCAGAAGGCTCTTGACTTTCATGTCATACTAATCCCAGGAGCAAAGGAGATGCAGAGCAGGGCTGGAGCAGTTGTTGTCAGAGACCAGTGGAGATCTGAATAATGGCATTGGCTTAATGGTAACAGTTCCTTGCTTCTCATCCCAACCATCCTCCAGAAGCTGAGGAAATCAGACCCAATTTACTTTAGGACATTTTATATTGGCATCTTGGTAAATCATCATCTGAAGGACAGTCAACATAGCATCCTGAAAACCAACTCAAAGTTGAATATTTTTATTCAAACTTATAATTAAGTTAGGAAATGTAAAGTTAAAAACTTCTTTTTTTTTGAGTGGTGGGGGAGGGGGATTGAGACAGAGAGTTTCTCTGTAGCAGCTTTGGTGCTCGGTCCTGGGACTCAGCTCCTGTAGACCAGGCTGGCCTCAAACTCACAAAGATCTGTACCTGCCACTGACTCCAGAGTGCTGGGATTAAAGGCATGCACCACCACTGCCCTGTTAAAACCCCAATCCATTTTATATTCTTGATCCTGACCTCAAGAAGAACCTGAGAGATACAAGAAAAGAAGTGGGGGCCAGTGATGGGCCCATCTCTTCGAAAATCTTGGGTTCGATCTGATGGAAAGAAGTGGTTATTGGAGCATTATGACTTTGGGATTTTGTATTCTGGAAGACGTAAAGCAGATTCCTTGGGCACTGCTTTTTATGGTTTAAGTAAAATGCTGCAGGTTTCCTGAGGGACACAGCGAGAAAATACACTGCAGGTCCCTGGTGGCGGCAGTGGGCAGTAGGCCATGAGACCATGTATTTGTTAAAGGAACAGCAGGCCACTTTCCCACCGCCAGGCTTCTGGCTAGCTTTACACCCAAAGTAATTACACAGAGATCTGTATTAATTAAAATGCTGCCTGGCCCATTATCTCCAGGCCCTTGGTAACTAACTCTCACATATTGATCTAACCCATTTCTAATAATCTGTATCAACACTTGACTGGGGCTTACCAGCAGAGTCTAAGGAGCATCCATCTTGGAGAGGAGAGCCACGGCGTCTTCCTGACTCTGTTTCTTTTCTCCGAACATTCTGCTCAGTCTATTCGACCTATCTAAATTCTGCCCTATCAAAAAACCAACATGTGTTTCTTTATTTGACCAATGAAAGCAACTTGCAGAAAGAAGACCATCCTACAACACCATGGCAGACCACAAAAGCAGCCCAGTTCCAGGCAGGGAGCTGCATGATGGGTAGAACTAAGACAGAAAAACATGCCACATGATCACACCGCGAGGTCTCTGAAGGCAGTTGTTTTGTGTCAGAACCTGGAAACAACCTAGATGCCCTTCAATGGAAGAATGGATGAAGAAAATATGGAATATATACATATTAGAGTACTACTCAGCAGTAAAAAACAAGGACGAATTTTGCATGCAAATTAATGGAAATAAAAAACACCATCCTGAGTGAGGTAAGCCAGACCCAAAAAGAGGAACATGGGTCACTCATATTTGGTTTCTAGCCATAAATAAAGGACATTGAGCCTATAATTAGTGATCCTGGAGAAGCTAAACTAAGAAGGAACCCAAAGAAAAACATATAGGTCCTCCTCCTGAATATTAACCTTCATCAGGGCGATGAAAGGGGACAGAGACCCACATTGGAGCACCGGTCAGAAATCTCAAGGTCCAAATCAGGAGCAGAAGGAGAGAGACCTGTAGCAAGGAACTCAGGACTGCGAGGGGTGCACCCACACACTGAGACAATGGGGATGTCTCTGTGGGGAACTCACCAAGGCCAGCTGGCCTGGGTCTGAAAAGGCCTGGGATAAAACCAGACTCGCGCTGAACATAGCCAGACAATGAGGACTACTGAGATCTCAACAATGGCAAAGGGTTTTGATCCTACTGCACGTACTGACTTTGTGGGAGCCTAGGCAGTTTGGAGGCGTTCACCATCTATACCTGGATGGAGGTGGGTGGTCCTTGGACTTCCCACAGGGCAGGGAACCCTGATTGCTCTTTTTTGGCTGATGAGGGAGGGGGACTCTGATTGAGGAGGGGAAAATGGGAGGCGGTGGCGGGGAAGAGACAGAAATCTTTAATAAATAAATAAATAAGAAAAGAAAGAGAGGAGGAACAATAAGAGTCAGAGGACCAGATAATCAAAAGGTAATCTCTAAAAAACAAGAGGTGCACAGACAAAGTGAGAGAGTAGGAAAGAGCAGTCAAGATTCATTGTATAAAAGTTTGCAGAATCAGTTACGATATATTGTTAATAATATTAAGTGAACTAAGTGATTTGTTGAATTTGTACAGGGTGAACATATACTTAATTTTTCTTTGAAAGGACAGGGAAATATTCAACCAACACACATTTTTTTTCTCTTCTGACAGTTCTTAAAATGGTACACAATGTAAGGTAACTAACTCTTAGATTGAAAAGATTTCAGGATTTGGGTGCTCACTTGTTCTTGGAGATACTACATAAATTTGTGCTTATTTCCTGCCTCAGGGTTCTTGAAGACAAATGAGACAAAAATAAAAATTATATAACTCTTATAAAACAAACAGAGGGAAAGATATACGACCACAAACAAGCAAATATTTTCAGCTGGAACTAACGGGTGATAAGGAGTGCATGAAATCTGTGAGGGAATCATGCTGGGTGTATATATACACTTCCTAGAGCAAGGGTGCTATGGCCTAATATTAAATGTCTACTCAAGGCCTCTGCCACTGACAGTGTTGTCCTGGCTTTGTGTCTCTGATAGCAGAGCTTGACTTAGCATGTGGGTTCAGGTGGTTATTTGGAGTAAGAGCTTGGGAAGCAAGAATGAGGAAGTGAAAGTGTGGGAAAGAGGAAAACATACATACAATGATTAATCATGAGCATTTGATTCTGCTGCAGCCTCTCTAGAAGTAAACCAGTCACCTCCAAAATTGCCTCTCCCCCCTCCAAAGACATGAAATCTGGAGACATTTCTAAAAGAGAGTCCCAGCCTTTCCTGGGTGTGGTGCTCCAAGAAAAGAAACCTATCCACATCTAGTCTGCCCTTACACGAATGAAGTTCTGGAAGGGAACAGGACACCATCAGCAAAATGTCCATCTGTTCTCTCAGGGAAAGTCCACCAACACAATGCCTGAAAGTAGAAGTGTGCAGAGGGGAAAAGGGTAGGAAACCAAAGTCATCTGCCCAGCACAACACCCAATCCAGCACTCATGTGATGTACTTTAACTACATTTCCTCCCCACAAGCATGCTAGTCTGTTCTAAGGGAACAGTCTGCTCTTCTTGGTCCTCGAAGAACTGGCTCTTTCTTTCCTCTTAATCATGCTGTATCCTAAGAATTCAACCCTTAACAAACCACTGTCTCACAGCGTGTTTGTGTCTATCACTGCCGCTTAAGAGGGGCTGGGAAAACATAGACAAAGGATATAAGTTTTTAACAATCTTGTGTGCTCAAGTGAAAAGGAAATCCACATCTCTGAGCATAAAACACTGGGAGAGTTTGTCTTTTAATCTGGCCTGCAGAGTGTGGCCTAGGTTAGTTGGCTTCTTCAGAGGCATCGCGTGGTTTGTAAAAAAGTTCTCAGGAAAAGGCTGTGGGTTGCAGATTTTCTAGGAAAGCCAGGGGACCTGGGTTCAATGCTAAACACACACAAAAGTGGGTGTGCAGTGGTGCACATCTGTAACATCAGCAGAGGGAGACGAAGAGGCAGGAAAATCATTAGAGCTGAGTAGCCTGCCGGGCTAGCCCATCATCAAGTTTCAGCTTCAGAGAGATACCCTGACTCAAAAAAGTAGAATGGAAAGCTCTTTTAGTTTCTTTTTCCTGTTGCTGTGATAAAATATGTGACAAAGAAGCATATGGGAGGGAAAAAATAAGGAAAGGTTTATTGTGATTCACATTTCAAGGCTTCAGTGTATCATGGGGAAGCAGAAGCCAAAAGGAGATAAGATCTTGAAGCTCATGGTCACATGACCACTAAAATCAGAAACAGTGGTGTTGAGAGATGGGGTTAATCTGTGCGTAATTAAGGGTATAGGAATTTCATCCTTAAGAATGAATCGAATGTTTCTTTTGAAAGTAGATAAGATCTTCTAGAAATGGGTTAGATCTCATGAGACTATATTTTTACAGTGAAAGTTCAAATTTCCTTGGCTCTTTTTCTCTTGCTTTTTGTCTTGCCATGTGACTTCAATGTGCTCCAGTTGTGATGTCATCCGGCCTATAGCAGTCTATTATTTGGACTTTCCAGCTACCAGAATTTTGAGCTTAAACCCTCTTATTCACTTATATATATTACCCAACATCAGGCATCACGTTATAATAGCACAAGACAATGATACTACCTATTGTGTGTTATGCTATCTACATTTTCTTCTCAGATTTATTTAATTAAATATTAATAAAGAATTATAGGTATCCATTGTAAAATGATATGTGTATTCCTTGAAGCGTCTAAATTGAGATAATTAATAAATTAGCATCACATGCTTTATGTTGAGAACAACTGGAAATCTACTCTTAGTGATTTTCAATATACAGTAGTATATTTTTATCAATAGTACCTGGTGATCAAACCCACAACATCAGTATAAATAGGCATGGGCTCTTACTGGTAAGCCACATCGCTAGCCCTACAATATCACAGTTTTATTAACTTCTTTTTTTTTTTTTTTTTATAGTCTCCATGTCCAACTGGGTAGATCCCTTTGAGCTTCTTTGTCCTGTCTAACTGAAATGTTCCTTCCAACTATCGTGCTTCTGAAAAGCACTTCCCCTTCTCAATAAAACTATATGAGACTGGGGTCTCGCTTTGCAAACCCAGCTGCCTCAAACTCATTCTCTACGCCTGCCACAGACTCCCAAGAGCTGGGACTACAGCCAGTTACCACCACACCTGTCTTCTTCAGTAACAGTTGTTATGCATGGCAATACTTCATAGCTTCATCTAAGAAAACCAGGCCGCTCTGGTCATTTTACTCCTCCATCTCCTGTACAAGCTCAAAAGGTTCTCAATTTCTGATGAATTATCTAAAGAATGACTGAGTGGCATTTCTGTAATATGAAAAGGTTATTAGGAGAATTTAACAGACAGAGAGAAAAGAAATCCTTCAGGTAATCATTTACTCTGTTTCTGTGGGTTTTCTTGTGATTTCCTTGCTTCCTCTAGCTTCTATGATCCCTTTCCTCTCTCTTCAGCAAGATTCCCAAAGTTTGACCAAATGTTTGGCTGTGGGTCTTTGCATCTCTGTTTCCGTTAGCAACTGGATGAAAGCTCTCTGGATGACAATTTCCAGTAGTCACCAATCTAATCACAGGAGATGGTCAGTTCAAGCACCCTATCCACTATTGCTAGGAGTCTTAGTTGCAGTCATCCTAAGATTCATGGGAGTTTCCCCTTGCATCAAGTTTCTACCTGACCCCAAAATGCCCCCCTTTTCTGTCATCTCTTTCAGTACTTCTCCCCTCCATCTACCTCCTGACCCGATCCCAGTCATGGAGTTGCCTTTTTGTCTTAGTG
>CAWTZC010000513.1:0-16796 GCA_963919715.1 Microtus obscurus | reverse complement strand
CTAAAGAGATGGCTCAGCAAGTAAGAGCACTTGTTGTAGAGGACTTGGGTTCAGTCCCTAGCACCCACATGATGGTTCACAATTGTAACTTAAATTGGAGGGCAACTGATTCTCTCTTCTGGCCAGCACAGGCACTGCATTCACTGTAGCACACAGGTACATGTCCCGAAAAACTCATTTACATAAAATAAAAAAAAGTCTTTTTTAAAGAAGGCAGAGGAGATGATCAAAAACTTCCTCCTGAAGAAATCCTAAATTGGAGATATCCATCAGTTACTCCCCCTGGGAGGTTGAGGACCCCCATGAAAGATGGGGATGAAGAATTATACGAGCCAAGGACACCAGAAGAATATGGCCCACAGACATCAATCAAGCAGGGCTCATAGGAGTTTACAGAGACTGAAGCACCAATCACAGAATCTGCACATATCTGCACTAAGTCCTCTGCATATATGCTATGGCTGTTGGCTTGGTGTTTTTGTGAGACTCCTAACAGTGGGAGTGGGGGTGTCTCTGACTCTTTCATCTGCTCTTGGGACCCTTTTCCTCCTACTGGGTTGTCTTGCCCAGCCTTGATATAAGGGTTTGTGACTAGTTTTATTGTGTCTTATTATGCCACATTCAGTGGATATCCCTGGGAAGCCTGCTCTTTTCTGAAGAGAAAACAGAGGAAGAATGGATCTGGGAGAGAGGAGAGATGAGAGAGGGACTGGGAGAAATGGAGAAAAGGGAAACTGTGGTTGGGACATATTGAAAGTAAAATAATAAATTAAAAAAATATCCTTCTAGCAAAGTTTAATTTAGAAATGTACTTCTCAATATACTTTAGCTCACTTCCTACTGGGGAAAATCATACCCATATCCCTAATGTATGCAAGTGAGCTAGAGACATTAAAGAAATTTGATTTCCAGTCTTGATGCTAAAGTGATATTGTAAACGTCATTGCCTGTTTCACATGCTCCTTTTGGACCTCAATTCCACTTCTATTCACACCTCACACACTTGCTCTCACACCTCTTTGTACATATTTACCTGAAACAAGACAGAGAATTGTAGATGGAGATTTGTAAACTGAGAATGCTCATTTGTTTCCCAGTCACCCATACTTGAATAATCACACAGAAACTATATTAATTACAACACTGTTTGGCCAATGACTCAAGCACATTTCTGCCTAATTCTTATATCTTAAATTAACCATTTCTATTATTTTGTATTTTACCATGTACCTCTTGCTTCTTGGGCAGATATGTGGTGTTTGCCTCTTTTGGCAGTCACATAGTGTCTCTCTGACTCTGCCTACTCTCTCTCTCTCTCTCTCTCTCTCTCTCTCTCTCTCCTAATATATATATCTTCTGGTCTGTTTATATTCTGCCCTTATAGACAGTGACGGTTCATTCATTCCCAGCTGCCCTGACCCAAAATATTCACACAGAAATTGTATTAATTACAGCACTGCTCGGCCAATGGCTCTAGTGTATTTCTACCAAGCTCTGACATCTTAAATTAACCAATTACTATTATTTAATATTTTGTCACATGGCTTGTGCCCTACAGGCAAAGCTCCAGCTGGTGGCTTGTGTCTTTCTATTCTGGCAGTTACATGGTTTCACTCTGACTATACCTAATCTTTTTATATATTTTTTCCAGTCTGGCTATATTCTGGTAAGTCATTGGCTGAAAGCAGCTTTTTTTATCAATCAATGGCAATAAAACATATTTACAGAATACAGAGAAGAATCCCACATCACCTCCCCTTATCTGTCCAAATAAAAAGGAAGGTTTTAACTTTAACATAGTAAAATTACATATAACAAAATAGGTATCAAGCAAGAATTACACTTACAATATTTATATCTACTTTATCTTTCATCATATCTAAGGAAAACTATAATTATAGCTATCTATTCTGTAATTCCATCAAAGACTCAAGAAGGATATAATATTACCTAAGGAAACAGGAAGTGTATTGTAAGGTGGTGTGGGGAGTCCCTCTGTATATGTGTTGCTTTTATTGGATAATGAATAAAGAAGTTGTTTTGGCCTGTGATAGGGCAGAATAGAGCTATTAGGGAAAACTAAACAGAATGCTGAGAGAAAGAAGGCAAAGTCAGTGAGAAGTCTTGTAGCCTTGCCAAAGACAGGCACAGAGGATAGAACTTTACCCAGTAAGCCACAACCACGTGACTTATACACAGATGGAGATCGATTACTTTAGGATATAAGAGTTAGCCTGAAATATGCTTAAGCTATTGGCCAAACAGTGTTGCAAATAATATAGATTCTGAGTGATTATTTCATGGTCTGGCTAGCCAGGAACAAACAAGCAATCTCACCCAACAGTATGCAACTTCCAAAACTCTAGAATTGACAGAGACATCTCACTGCCTAGACAGTCACCCAAGTTCTTCTGTAACATTGGGTCACCCATTTTCAGCCTACAGGTCCATAGTATCCTGCAGACTTTTCCACAAAGCAGGAAATCTCAATATTGGCAGTTTGTCAGTCACTTTCTTCTTTGTCCTGCAGAATGTCTGGCAGACTCTTTCATAAAGCAGGAACCCCAAAGGATCGTCTCACCTTTAGGCAAGTTCAGCAGTCATTTTTCTATAGTTCCTTCATGTATAGTTTATATGACATAACATCAAGCAGTACAGGCAAAAACAGTTTCTTGCAAAAATGGTTAACCAACTCCATAAAAAGACTCTTCGATGCCAAACATCCTCTTGAAATACATTGGTTCTGCAAGGAGCAGATATGTATCATTGTCATAAAAAGTTCTAAGTTTTTTAAAACACTTTAAAGGCTATATTCTGTAGGTCTTTGAAAGTGTTGAAGATTATCCATCCATCTGAAATATATCTCTATGTATCTAGAAAACCTAACTACATGACTACAAGCTTGATTATTATAGATGACTATCTATTAATAATTAAATCTGTATTTTTAATTATATATTACATTTTCAATGAGCTACACAAACATAATACCTTAATCAAGAGTAGAAAAATATATATCTATAACAAAATTGACCTTAAATTTGTATCAAAAAACACAAGATTCATATAGTATATCCCCCTTTAAATGTAAAGAAACATTCAATATTTGGGAATTTGGGCATAGTTCTCTAAACTACTTTCTACTGATTGATCTACTAATCAGACCATTTTTGAGGTATCCTGTGTGATAAGTCCATCTCAGCCAGCAGTCCTGAAGTTCTCATGAATTTTGGACCATCTGGGCCATTTTCAAAGGGACTTGTTTGATCAAACCACATTAGTCTGGAAGGAATCCACAGGTTTTCATCCTCTGTGGAAATAAAAGTAGAACTTCTTTTCCAAAGCAACATATCTTTAGACCCAAATTTTGAAGTCAAAATACTTTTAAAATATATATTTTGGTTTAGCTTAGCAGCCCATACAATGAAATGTCTCTTTGTACTTAACGCATCCATAGTCAAAAACTTCAAAGAAAACACAATAATATACATGATCCAGACTTTCTGTGTATATTCCTCTTTACATGGCTTATTTTTCTTTACTCCTCTATTCTATGAACATCTGTACTCTGTCTCTTTAAAGAGTTTGTTTTATTTTTCTATACTTTTTCTTCTCTCTCTCAAGCCTATGTAAATGTTTTAAACACATTGTGACTTGTTCAGAGGCTTATTTCTGTATGAATTTGTCTTTATTTAATATCTGTAATTGTTTTCTGACCAGGAGTGCTTTCTTTTCTTTTTTTTAATACTAAGTGGACATGGCTAGAACCAACTCCCTGGTCCTGCTTGTTGGCTCAGCCCAGAACAACATGGCAGAAGCATGTTCACTGCCTCTGAGAGCCATGCACTGATGTGGGATTCTCCTCTGTATACTTTGAATACCATTGTTTAATAAAGAAATGACTTTGGGCCTGCACAGGGAATAGAAGTTGGCAGGGGAAACTAAACTGAATGCTGGGAGAAAGGAGGTGGAGTCAGGAAAAAAGCCATGGAGCCACTGCTGGAAACAGATGTGCTAAAACTTTGATAGTAGGCCACGACCTTGTGGTAATGTACAGATTAATGGAGATGGATTAAATTAAGATATAAGTGTTAGCCAATAAGAAGCTAGAGCTAATGGGCCATGCAGTGTTTTATAAATAATATAGTTTCTTTGTGATTATTTAAGGTCTGGACTGCCAGGTGGCTGGGAAATGAACAAGCAGCCTCCTATAACAATGCACCCTACCCCAACTCCAGGGTTGCAGTGGGCTTATGTCACCACTAAGCAATTTTGTGACACACTGCTCACAAACCCCATTTAAATTCTCGGCCTTGGGAAACGACCAGGGTTCATGCTGGAAGCAAGACCCAGGAAGCTACCATTTCTTTTGTTGAGTCAATAAGCATTCTTAAAGGAGCCATGGTGCTCCTGATGATAATCATCAAACAGAGTCCATTTGGGAAAAAAAGGCTGGGTACCAATAAGCCATGTTTTAACTGTGTTCTTCTGTGTCTATAATTCCTTTCCAAGCTTTCTCAGTTTTTTTGTGGATGTAGTCAGCCCCATGTTGGCACGCCATTCTGTAGTCAGAGGCGGCGCTTTCATTCCCAGCTGCTCTGACCCGAAATATTCACACAGAAATTGTATTAATTGTAATACTGGTTGGACTACATGAAATGACTCTAGCATATTCCTAGCAAGATCTTACATCTTAAATTAACCCATTCCTATTATTTTATATTTAACCACATGGCTCATGACCTACCAGCAAGGTTCTGGCTGGAGGCTCACATCTTTTTCCTCTGGCAGCTACATGATTTCACTCTAACTCTGCCTACTCTCTCTATATATATTTTTTACAGAATGTATATATTCTATTAAGTCATTGGCCAAAAGCAGCTTCTTTATTAACCAATGTCAATAAAAAATATTTAGAGAATACAGAAGGGAAACCCACATCATGCCCTGTAATAGGTGAAAGCAGCTTTACTCATTAGCCAATAAAAGCAACACATATACAGAAGGACATCCCACATCATCTACCCTTTTCTGTCTAAATTAAAAAGGAAGGTTTTTAACTTTAACATAGTAAAATTATATATACTAAAATAGGTATCAAGCAAAAATTACAGTTAAAATGTTTATATCTAATTTATCTTTTATCATAACTAAGGAAAACTATGACTATCTGTCTTAACTCCTCAAAGATACCAGAAAGATATAATATCACCTCAGTAAACAGGAAGTACATTGTAAGCAACTTCTAAAACTCTAGAATTGACAGAGACATCTCACTGCCTAGAAAGTCATCCAAAATTCTTCTGTAACATTGGGGCATCCACCTACAGCCTAGAAGCCCATAGTATCTAGCAGACTTTTCCATGAAGCAGGAAATTTGAAAGGCTATTTCACCTATCTTGGCAGTTTGTCCGTATCCTGCAGAATGTCTGGCAGTTTCTTCTGTGAAGGGGGAACCATGAAAGACCATCCTGTATTTTAGAATGTTCAGCAATCACTTTTTTGTGGGTCCTGCATGTCCAGTTCATACAGCATACCATAAAGCAGTCCAGACCAGAACACTTTCTTGCCCAAATGGCTAGCCTTGTCACATTGAAGGCAAATTCCATAATGAGTTTCTTCAATGCCCATCAACCTCTCTAAATTAGTGCTGCCAGAGACAGACATGTCTCAGGGTCAAGAAAAGTCTAAGTTCTTAAAATCTTTTAAAAATCATATTCTGTAAGTCTTTGAAAGATTTGAAGAATACTTGTCCATCTGAACTATATCTCTGTACATCTAGAAAACATAATTAATATGACTACATTATAGATGACTGTATATTAATCTGTATTTCTTATGCACTACATTTTTAAATGAGTGGCACAAACACAGTACATTAACAAGAACATAAATAGACACAGTAAAACAAAATCAAACTTAAATGTGTATCAATAGACTAAGATCCATACCAATGCAAAGTATTCATCTCTAATCATATTCCCTCTATTTTTTTTTAGAAATTGATAGTGACCATTAATCACCTATAATCAACCCCCCTTAAAATAAAATCAAACATATATAAACACTCATTTTTGAAATTTGGGCACAGTTTTCCCCAAACTGCTTCCTCCTATTTGTTGGGCAAAGTATTTTTAGGGTTCACAAAGACCTTTTGGCTGGGGGAGGGGGCCTTATTCTATCAAACCACAATAGTCTGAAAGAAATCCACAGGTCCTCATATTCTGAGGGAGAAAAAGCAGAACCTCTTTTCAAAAGTAACATAGCCTTAGACTCAAATTTTGAAGTCAAGATACCTTTATGCTGGTTTAACTTAGCAGCTCCCCTAATTAAATGTCTTTCTGCAGTCAAAATATTCAAAGAAAATGCAATAATATACATAATCCAGACTCTCTATGTATATTTCATCTTTGTGTGTCTCATTTTTTCTTTACCCCTTTAATCTATGACTGTATGTACCCTTTATATTACTTTTACTGTTCTAAAACTCTCCATACTCTTTTTCCTCTCTTTCCCAAGCCTAAGTACATTTTTTTGTTGTTTTTGTTTTTGTTTGTTTGTTTGTTTTTTCAAGACAGGGTTTCTCCGTGGTTTTGGAGCCTGTCCTGGAACTAGCTCTTGTAGACCAGGCTGGTCTTGAACTCACAGAGGTCCTCCTGCCTCTGCCTCCCAAGTGCTGGGATTAAAGGCGTGCGCCACCACCGCCCAGCCTAAGTCCATTTTTTTAAACACACTTTAACCCATTCAGAGGTTTATTTTTTTCTGAATCTGTCTGCATCTCTGCAATCATTTTCTGACCAGGAGTGCTTTTTTCTTTTTTAAATGCTAAGTGGACATTTAAGCCAATGACACTGACCCCAAATACACTAAGGTCAATATTATTGACATATTTCCTCCATATCCCAAGATCAGATCACTACATTGCATTTAATGTGATGACCTAGGAGATAATCCAGAAACTAGTTTAAGGGGCTCAGAAGGCTTAATAACATTAGGTGAAGTTGTGATTTTGTGAGTAAAAACTGGTCAATCTTCCGCATTATCAATATTTTGCCACTGGAAACACCTTTGTGGGGACTAGGAAGCTGGCTCTGTGGATAAAATGCTTGCAGTGCAAACATGAGGACCTGAGTTGGAACCCCCAGCACCCACACACAAAGCGAGGCACTATAGAAGCACATCTGTAACCCCGTCACTAAGGAGTAGAAAAGGCAAGCTGATCCCCAAGGATTTCTGGTCCATGAGTTTAGGTGAAATGGTGAGCTCCGGGTTCAGTGAGAAGAACCTATCTCAAAATAAACAAGTTGAACAAGTAGTAGAAGACAGCCAACATCACTAACCTGTACACACATATTCATCCACAAGCAAGTACAGCCACAAGCACATGTGCACAAATACATACCGCACACATACACCCAAGCAATGTTTTAGTGTAATAATGAAGGATTGTTTTTATTTTGGGCAAAAGATCATATCAAATAACCAAAATAAATACCCTAAATAATTGTCAACATTTTTACATTAATGCATTTTATAAACTTGAACACAGACTTTGGACCCAATGGAATAAAAATATTAATTTATTTACAATATTTGTAGTCAATACAATTTGGTAATTATTAATACTTTTATATTTGAGAACTGGATAAAGAGAAAAGAAGTCATCAGACTACGGCAAATCTGAGCCTCTGTGTGTGGTGTGTGCCAGTGCCACATCTTTCTCCATGGAGTTAGGGGACTACTTTCAGAAATGTGTTCTTTCCTTCCACTAAGTGGGCTCTGGGGATGGACCTCAGGTTGTCAGGCTTGTTTAGCAAGCACTTTCACCTACTGAGCCATTGTCTCTCTGGTCCCCTGTGTCCTGTTTTGAAATTTACACTTTTCCACTGCAACCGGGAAACCCAGATGCTTTCTGTAAAATCTGTTATACCATGCCTTCTGAAATCAACCTCAGAGCAACAGCAAGAGTCCACTCCAATTCACCATATCAGTACATATTCTGAATCATGGACACAAAATAATGGGCAAGGCAGGCTGCTGCTGCCTTGGAGATTTAAAATCACGGTGCTCTTTAAAAAGCCTGTATCCTCAATCGTGTGCTAGTAATAGACAGCAAAATTATAAAGACAGTTTCCCTCACTCAAAATTCACATTGTAATGGAAGCAACACCTGAGATAGGTAAATCGTTTGGATACCACCATGGCTCATTACTTTGCAATCTCACGCTACTTCCAAGATTCAAGTCCGCTAGATTAAAGGCATATAAATGCAAGACCTAAGTAGACTTTAAAAAATCAGGAGGCAGAAGCCTCTTTTTAAGAACAAAGCTACTTTCAATATTTTGTGTTAATACATTTCTAGAGGCAGCAAAACGAACCACCAAAAAAAAAAAGCACTTTTCCTCCATTTCTGTAGCTAGAAAGGCATTCCAGCTTCAAGTTCAATGCCTCTACCTTCTGAGTGCAGATAGCAATTCTCCTAATCCACCAAAGCTAACAAGTACATTTTGTGAATGAGACAGTCAGTTTTAGCTGTCAACTTGACACAATCTATAATCACCTGTTTCCAAAAAGAGATTGCCTAGATCTGGTGGGCCTTTGGGTGTATCTGTAGGAAGTGGAGGGTATCTTGGTTATGTTAATTAATGTGGGAAGACCCAGCCTAAATATTGTTGTTACTATTTTCCCTGTGATTGGGTCCTAGAGTATATATTCTACATGGATGGACACAGCATTTACACTTTGCACTTCTCTCTGTTCTGGACTTCAATAGTGTCACCAGCTTCTTCAAGTTCCTTTCCCTGACTTTCCCAAAACATGAGCTAAATCATGGACCGTGACCCTACTTGTGTCTTCTAAGAATATGGGACCCACTGGATATGAATCAATTAGGTCATTGCAGGGAATATAGGGGAGCCCTTGGCCGGGTGGTGGTGTTGCACGCCTTTAATCCCAGCACTCAGGAGACAGAGAGATGGATCTCTGTGAGTTCGAGGCCAGCCTGGTCTATAAGAGCTAGTTCCAGGACAGGCATCAAAGCTACAGAGAAACCTTCTCTCAAAACAAACAAACAAAAAAGTAACAAGGGGCTGGAAAGATGACTCATGGTTATAAGAGGGAACTCTTGATAGAGGTATGAGGACTCAGCTGTTTCCTCCTATCTTTCTCTTTTCTTGTTTCCATGAGCCAAAAGCCTCCCTCTGCCAGAAGCTTCCCACCATGACATACGGTAGTAAAATCATCAATGGATTCATCTCTTGAAACCATGTGCCCGAGACATTCCTTTCTCTTGTAAGTCACCCACCTCAAACATTTTAGCCATAGAGATGGAAAATTGCCAAACCTGTGAGTCAAAATCAGAATATGAACAAATTTCTTCCTCTTAGGGAAAAGTATTTGACATCTTCAGCACTCAGTGGAAAGCAAGCACTTCTGAGACACAGCAATACCATCTTCTGCCTGCACTCCTGAGCCAAAGCCATGTTATCTGTTACAACTCTGAGCATCCTGTGGGTAAAAGAGCACCACACTGTCCAAGACCAGGAATGGCCAACAGATGACATCACTAGTACCTCCCTTTTTGTCAAAACCATTGTTTTTATTTCACTTTTATTTTAGTTTTAAAATTACAGAACAATTAAATCATTCCCCCTTCCCTTTCGTCCCTTAACCCTCCTACTTACACCCCTCTTTTCGCTCTCTCCCTCAAATTCCTGGCCTCTTCTTTCATAATTATTTACATACTTAGATGTATATACAAATATATTCCTAAATACTTAAATATAACCTGTTCAGTCTGTATAATGTTACTCGTATGTGTATTTTCAGGACTAATCATTTGGTATTAGATAACCAATTTCTGGTCTCTTTCCAAGAAAACTATTTCTCCTGTTTTCCACATCCCTTAGCTCTTTGTGTAGGGCTGTGCCCTCCTGAAGCTTAGCTTTACACCATGTCTACTACTCTGTATGCTGAATATCATTGGTTAATAAAGAAGCTCTTTGGGGCCTGTGATAGGGTAGAGCAGAGATAAGTGGGAAAAACTAAACTGAATGCTGGGAGGTGGCATGAGAGAGAAGCCATGTAGCCCCACTGGAGACAGATACTAGAACTTTATCTGGTAAGCCACAGTCTCATGGTGATACACAGATTACCAGACATGGGTTAAATTAATATGAAAAGAGTTAACCAATAAGAAGCTAGAGTTACTGGGCTAATCAGTGATTTACATTATACAGTTTCTATATGGTTATTTTGGGTCCGAGCTGCCGAGCAGCTGAAACGAGCAGCAGCCTTCCTACAAGACTGTTTGTCTTGTAGAGTAGGTCTTGGCTTACTTAGAGTTCTATTGGCTACCACAATACACTAAGAGTGTAACCAGGCATCCTTATGGTTATTTTGACATCACAGGCTGCCTTTGAATTGGTAATATTCCCTCGGTTAGCTTCTATACTGCTGGGATTAGAAGTTTATGCCACATCTGGCTCCTAGAACTGTCTTTGAGCCAGGTGTTCCTTACCTGCAATAACTTTGTAATGTAAGGAATATATTGTCCTTTTCTCTAAGATAACCAGTTAAAAAAATTAAATATTTTTGCTCAAAGCAAAACTACCTAGAAATTAATGGCCCATGATCTTACCTTTCATGATTACCTAAAAGGGCAGATAAATCTATCAAGAAACTTGCAATTCTACTTTTCAAAGTTTTGGAGTGGGGGGTAAGGGTGAAAAAGAATGTGAAGAGCCCTCATTAAGCAAAAGAGGTTGGACTGAACATAAAAGTGGCAGGCTGTATTAATAAGGGAAACCTTCTAACTGGAGAGCACTGGGGTACTGGTGGTATCAAACACAATGTATGTACCTAAATCTTACATTATAGTCTTTCAGACACAAAGCATGTGCCTAAATCTTACATTATAGACTTTTAAACATAATACCAATCCTGTAATGTGAAAAATGTTGATCTTAGTGTTCTGAAGTTATGCTGAAGATCAGAATAGATTTGTAGACGGCCAGTTCAAAGCCCTGTGTCTCCAGAGAGTGACCAGCAAAAACCCTCCAGACAAAGTGCTGAACTTCACTTTGCCTTCCTAGTAAGAACAAAAGCTCACGAATGCAGAGGGTGTAGATGGAGCAGAAGCTTCTGAAAGAACCACACAGAGGCAAAATGATCAACCAGTGTGGCTTGCAGGACTGTTTCAGGTTAGCATGGGAAAGCTCTGCATTTCAAGAATCCCCCTCTCCCTGTAAAAACTGAAACAGACGAGCCATCCGAAGCTGGAGGTATCCTAGCCAAAGACAGGCAGCCAGCGCTGAAACAGAACCAGGCCTCAGTAAAAGATAGCCCTGTCTATTCCAGGACTGCTTCTGCCACTCTCTCAATATGATATGTGACACAGAGCATGTCACTCACCCTCCTTTGGGGAACTCATTTTTCTCTGCCTAGAATGTTTGAGGGGTGAGGGTCCTTCTCTTCTTTGTCTTTCTTTATGAGACATAAATAGAAAGTTTTAAAAAAAAAAGTTCCTGGCAGTGTGTCTGGCTTAAAACACGTTGTCCAAAAGAATGGTAGATTATATTCCCTGGAATTAAAACACCAAATAATAACTACGTCTAGACAGGGCAACTGTTTTGTTTTCTGGGTTTTGAAGTGGGGAATGGGGTACATCTATAACCATGTGTGTTTCAGTTTGTGAAAAGTCAATTCAAGCTACAGAATTTGTAAAAACCCATGTTGACTCATGCTCGCTAATAAGACAGTACATTTTAAAATTCCCACTTATGAGTAGATTCAATGACCTTTTATAAAGTAAGTATTTGACAATGAAGAAATAGTTCTTACTAGAACAAAAAGCATTTTTTGTCTGGTATTTTAGGAAAAAGCATAGCAAGTATGAAATGATGGCTTACTTATCTGATTATCTCAGTTAAAACAACAGGGCTCATAAACTGACACATTTTTATCTAACAATACTTACACTAAATATATCTCAAAGAGTTGTTTAGAAGAAGGAATCAAGATTTAAATCTGTTTTTCAAATGAACAAGCTATGAAAATGATCTAAAATTAAGATCCATTTTGGGGTACAGAGCCAATCTGATTTGGGGGCTGATATGGAAACAATGAATTATTTTTATCCAATTATTCCTTTGACGGCTCTTCTATGCTTGCTTTCAAGTACTTCCGAAGTGAATACAGTTTTCTATACTTCAATTTTAAATTACCTAAGGAAAAGTCATTTCAGTTAGTTAATTTCTTTCTTATTTATTCTACAAGAGATAGATTGTGGCACTCAGAGTACAACTTAGTACAATTGGTTGTCTCTTTCCCACATTTATGTGGAGCCAGGGGATCAAACTCAGGTTACCAGGCCTGTGTGACGCGTGCCTTTACCCACTAAGACAGACACTTTGGCCAGTTATCAGCTAGTTAATGTCAAACTCCAAGCTCTAGTTATTCATCTTCTAATATAGAGGACTTTGATGGATGGTCCCAAATGTTCACAAAGACAGATACTCAACAGTGGGTCTAGTTTATTTACTTAGGAAGTCTTTGTCTACCATGAGAACTACAGGAATATAATTCTTCAAATATTGCCAAAAGTGTTTATTACCAAAGCAACTTTTCTCCTGTATTTTTAAGAGTTATTTGTATTTGGTGCCCATAAATGCTGCAGTTGATGTATAAAACTAAAGCACAAAGAGATACGAGTAGAAGCTTTGAAATGCTCAGAGAAAGTGTGAAATCCCATGTGTTACTAAAATCAAGGGACTGTCTTAGTTTAAAAAAACTCTGAGCATGTTGTAAGTGGATAACCCTTTTGTAGAAAAAAACTCCCCACCCACATTGTTCTCGAAGCATGTCTCAAAGTCCAAACCAGCACCTCATTCCGCAGCACCAGAAAACATGTTGGTTTCTATGTCTCAGCTTGCCCTGTCTCTAAAGTCAAATATGTCACATTCAGTCTTGGGACATTACAGGAAATGTGATCAAGATTCTTCTTGTTACTGTGACACAGTGTGAAACAAAAAGTCCCCCTCAGTTTTTCAAATATCAGCAATTTGAGTAGATCTTACCACTCTGTTAGTAGAGGAAACACTGCTTTTTACAGTGGTATTTTTTATATTTCAGATCAAATTCTAAAAAGAAATAAAACTAAGTCCTTTTTTTAAATTTATACTTAATAAGATGTGCTTCGTTGTTTCTACAGATAGTGACAAATCAAAAACTAGAAATCGGGGGGGCGGTGAGATGCTTAGTGGAGGAAGTGCTTGGTCCTGCAACCCTGATAGCCTGAATTTGATCCAACTGGCCCACATTGGAAGAAATAATTTGTTTCTGAAAGTTCTCTGACTTCCACATGCATGCCATCTGCATGCGCGTGTGCACACACACAAACACACACACACTAACACACACAAGACACATTCACAACAGCACAACGATAAAATAAATTTTCTAAAAATAGTTTTTTTCCCAAAACTGAGAGTACATATTATTTTATCACCATTATTGCTCCTTGTTTTTCACTGAAAACATTTTTTCCCATTTAAAAATGCTTCACATTTTTAAAGAACTTTGAAAGTGGATTATTTAGTAAGAGACCATTTCTATTTAATTTTTGTCTGTAAGAATTTGAATTTTTAACTTAAACTAAAGGTGCTAAGGAAATGAGCAGTAGCTTTATTGAACAAAATAAACCCAAATTGCTCATGTTGCCGTCTCAAAAAGCTGACCTCATCACAGTGCTGTTGGGCATTTTTCTCATTTACTGCAAATCCAAGACTTCTAGAGTTAAATAAAACATTTTACTTATGTTAACAAACTATCTCTATGCCTTTAAGATTCTCTTAGAAGTGTAGTCCATAAGCTTGGTGACATTTTTGCATAAGATCCTTGGTGCACTTTCATGAATTCAAGTGTAAGCTGAAAGATTGTTCACTGTTCCCAGGACGAATGGCTTGCCTGGCATTTCTTTTTTCTTTAAGATTATTTTTCTATGCTAACTTTCCTGTAGAGAAAAACAGATGCAGTGCCTTTGATTTTAAACCCTTTGCTCACTTAAAATATGGCATAATAATAAACATCTTCCAAATCTGTAACTCCCTATGCTGGAAGCCTAACTGAAAAATAAAGTGATGTATGAACCAGGGACGTTGCAGTTTGAAAAGCAGTAACTAAATGCTGTTGAGCACCAAGCAGAAGGTGATGTCTGCCATCCGCTGAGAACAGGAGGTTTGTTATAATCATCCACTGACACAAATTCTACACTTTCCCTGTGTAACCCTTCAACACTGGGAAGAAATCAATGGGTTAGAGAGAAAGTGAGTTGTGCCTAGAATTGAAAATTGTACTTAATAACAGTCCACAGGAGAATACATATCAGAAAATGTCACTTAGGACTTAGCCTGGCTGGTGAGAAGAGAGGCGATCCATGAGGTGAGGTATAGACAGAGCCGCTTGTTTGTTTCCCAGCTTCCCAGACCCAAATTGTAAGGAAAAAACTCTATCATCTATCCTATCTTTTTGTAAGTCTAAAGTTTTATATATAACCTATTTTTATAATTATAACTATCTTTCTTCAACTCTATCAAATGATTCCAAAAGGATATAATATTACCCTAAGTTGTAGAAAGAGCTGGGGCATGGCCTGTTTTTCATCCTGCCCCAACTCCTGCATGGTTAGCTTTGACACCTGAAATAACAACACACACCAACTGTGACCACTCATATAAACATTCCCTGGCCCATTATATCTAGCCTTTTCTTGGCTAACTCTCATATCTTGCTTAACCCATTTCTAATAATCTGTGTAGCACCACAAGGTGGTGTCTTACCGAAGTAAGACTCAGCATGTCTGGCCTGGTGGCTAGCTCCATCGTGTCTGCCCAGAGAGGAGAGGACATGGCGATTGCCCTAACTTCCCTTCTTCCCAGCATTCTGTTCTGTTTACTCCGGCCTACCTAATTTTCTGTCCTATCAAAGGGTTGAGGCAAGTCTCTTTATTAACCACATGAAAGTATGACCCTCCTCTATCACTAAGTAAACATGAAGTGCATTGTAATCAACCTCCAAAACTCTAGAATTGACAGAGACATCTCACTGCCTGGACTGTCAACCAAAGCTCTTTGTAACATTGGGGCATCCATCTTCTTGCCTTCAGGCCCATAGTATCTGGCAGATTTTTTCCATGAAGCAGAAATTTGAAAGACTTCTGTCTCTATTGGCTGTATGTCATTTATTTTATTCTGTATCCTGCAGAATGTCTACAGACTCTTTTCATGAAGCAGGAATCCTGAAGGACTGCACCTTTAGGCAAGTTCAGAAATCATTTTCTGTGGTTCCTGCATGTCAAATTCATACACCATAGCTTAAAGCAATCCAGACAAGAGCAAGTTTCTTGCCCAAATGGCTAGCAAACTCCACAAGGAGCCTCTTCAATGCAATCTTCCTCTTGAAATAGCTTGGTGCTGACAGAAACAGATGGGTCTCATTATTATGAAAAGTCCAAAGTTCTTCAAACTATTTTAAATGCCAATCCCCTAGTGGGTCTTTGAAAGGTTTGAAGAATACCTATCCATCTAAAATATATCTCTCTACATATAGAAAACCTAATTAACATGACTACAAGTTTGACTGTTATAGATGACTATCTATTAACCTGTATTTCTTAATGATACATTACATCTTTAAATGATCTGCACAAGCACAATACCTTAATCAGAGCAGAAATACACGATTTAACAAAACTGACCTTAAATTTGTTTTTTTAATAAACCACAATCCATATGAATACATACTGTTCATCTCTATAGCATACCCCCCTTTAAATATAAACAAATATTTATAAGCAATATTTGGAAATTTTGGCATACGTTCTCTCCAAACTGCTTCTTACTTTTAGTTGGGTGAAATATTTGGGGGGCTTATAGAGACCTTTCAGGGGTCTTATTCCACGTAAACCAGATTAGTCTGGAAGCAATTCACAGGTTCTCATCTTCTGTGGAAACAAAATAAGAACCTCTTTTCCAAAGCAACATATCCTTTGACCCAAATTTTAAAGTCAAGATACCTTTAAAATATCTATGCTGGTTTAACGCAGTCTGGACATTGGAATATCATTGTAATTAGCTCATTCACAGACAAAAAATTCAAAGAAAACACAATAATATACATGATCCATACTCTCTGTATATTTTCCATCTTTATGTGGCTTATTTTTTCTTTACTCCTTTAATGTATGACTGTCTGTACTCTGTCTTTTAAGAACTGTTTTATTTTTTTAAACCATTTACTTTTTTATATAACTGTCTATATTCCTTTTCTACTCTCTCTCCCAATCCTACATGCATTTTTAATCACACTGTGTCTCGTTTAGAGGTCTTTTAAGTTTTAATCTGTCCTATTGTATATCTGTAATCCTTTTTTTTTTTTTTAAGAGTGATTATTAAAATGCTAGGGAGTGTGGCTAGCATTAAGATTTCTTAGCCTTTTGACTCACCCAGTCCAACATGGCATAGTTCCATTCAGTGCCATGAGATCCTATGGAATCCTTTCAGAGCTAATGTGGTTTGTTGGACCAAAATCCTCCGAAAGGCCATGAGAACAATCCCCAAAACTACTTTGCCCAATAAACAACAGGAAGTAGTTTGGAGAGAACTACACCCAAATTCCCCAATATTGTTTATAAATGTTTGTTTCCATTTAAAGGTAGATATAATATAGAGATAAATACTTGGCATTGATATGGATCTTTGTTTATGATACAAACTTAAAAGTCAATTTTGTTATACTGT
>CAWTZC010000512.1:0-17804 GCA_963919715.1 Microtus obscurus | reverse complement strand
GTAGTAGCCTCTAGATTTGGAGGAGGAACAAGATCACTAATGTGAGAAAAGTTGGTAACTAGAGCCAGAAAAGACTAGAGAAGGGGAGTGAAAAGAGCTCTCACTTTGAGAGCAGGGTAAACATCTTTAAAAAATTGCAGCAGCATCTTTTTTTTTTTTCCAGCAGCGTTGACGCCACTAAGGGGCATTAAAATCACCTTAAGTAGCCAGAGAAGACTAGAATGGAAAGAAGAAGTATTCAATCTAATTTAGAATATGTTTTACTTACCACTGTATAAAGCACCAGGGTTGGGGAAACTAAATTCTGCCCTGCCCCCTCCTTCTTTCTACTCCTCCTTTTGCTGGTTTGTTTATACTTATGTTGGTTCAAGACTGGAGAGGTGGTCAGTGTTTAAGAACACTAGCTGCTCTTCCAGAGGACGTCTGTTCCCAGTACCCGCAATGCACCTTACAACTGTACATAACTCCAGTCCTAGGGAATATGATACTCTCTTCTGGCTTTCTTTGGGCCTGCATCCATATGATGGCTAGGATACAACTTAGCCCAACCCTTCCTTATCAATGAAGTAAAAATAAATAAAATCTCAAAAACTATGTTGTTTATAATTTCATATAAAAGCAAATACAAACACAATTATGCTGAACAGGTATGAGATATGATATTAGAAATAGAACCAGTTTCTGCAACATTTCAGTTTCATAAATCTATACTTAGTCCACAAATAGCACAAGATAATTATCTAGACCTGGCTCTGTTCTGTGATTTATTCAGTTAACAGACAAGTTATGGGTTGGAGGGCACAGGGAAGCACAACTCAGTCATGAGACTAGACATTCTTTTAAGGACAATGAGGGCTGCTGAGAAGCCAAGAATTGCAAGGCACCGGTTTTGATCCTACTGCCATGCTCTGGCTGTGGGGAGCCTACCTAATTTGGATGCTCACCTTCCTAGACCAGGATTGAGGGGAAGGACTTTTGGACTTTCCACAGGGCAGGGAACCCCCTGACTGCTCTTCAGGCTGAAGAGGGAGGGGGAGGAGTGGGGGGAGGAGGAGGAGAGGAGGAGTGGGAGGGAATGGAGGCGTGGAGGAGGCAGAAACTTTTTTTTTTTCCAATAAAAAAAAAGAAAAAATGTTTAATTAAAACATAATTAAATCATTTTACCCTGCTATCTCTCCTTCATCTGCTGCCTCCCATAGTCATTGGCACCTATTCCCTCTTGAAAACTCTCCTCTTCTTCATTAGTGTTTTGCATAATACAAAAATAAAACTGACTATGTCCATTTTTTCATTACCTGAATGTACATGAGGTCACAACTGATCATTTGGTATTGGATAACCAATTGGGGGGGTCTTATCCTGGGGGAGCACCATTTCTCCTGTTCTCAGCATTCTTTAGCATTCCTATGGTTTTTTGTCTGGAGGTCAGGTCATCTGGAGATTCCCCCTTTGGTTTTAGCATGTCTATTGGTGTTGCCTTCAGGTCTTTTTCAGGCAGGTAGCAGGATGAAGCTTCTCCTGTTGTTTTTAGAAAATACAGTCTGACAGCAGATTTCCTGGTTCTCTGACTTTTATGATCTTTCTGCTCCCTCTTTCATGATGTCTCCTGCAGTAGTTTGAATAACAATGACCTCCATAGGCTCATATACTGGAATATTTTGTCATCAGGGAGAGCGATTAAGAGGTGTGGACTTATTGATGGAAGTGTGTCACTGGGGGTGAGTTTTGGGCTTTCAAAAGTCCAAGCTAGTCACAGTGTTTCTCTCTCCTCCTGTTCCCTATGAAATCTGATATAGATTTTTTCACATCCAGGATCATGTCTGTCTGTATGCCACCATCCTTTCTACTGTGATGAAAATGATGAAACTTAAGAAACTATAAGCAAGTGTCACATTAAATTCTTTCTTTTCTAAGAGTTGCTCTAGACTAGGTGGTTGTGGCAAATGCTCTTAATCCCAGCACCCGGGAGACAGAGGCAAGGGGAACTCAGGAGTTTGAGACCAGCCTGGTCTACAGAGCAAGCCCACACAGGCTCCAAAACCACACAAAAGAAACCTCCTGTCGAAAAAAAAAAAAAGAGTTGCTGTAATCATGATGTCTCTTCAGTGCAATAAAATGTGACATCTTCTGAGCCTTAGCTGGGGAAGATGGGTTACAGACAATGGTAAAATCTTTAATGGTCCACTGGTTTTTTATATCTTGCTGGACTGTGGTTTTCTGTAGTATCTCCTTCTGTTGCAAAGAGAAGCTTTTTGATAATGAGCAACACTTGTTTGTGGGCCTAAAGGATAAATCTTTGGTGCACTTAGCCTGCTAGTTCAGTGGGCTTTCAATGGCAGTAACAGGGGCTCTCTTGAAAATCAGTGACCTCAATGCTACCTAGATGGTTGGCTATGTTTCAGCAGATACAATTTTGTAATCCTCCCACGTGTAGGGGTATAACACTTAGTCCACTAGAGAACTGTTGGTTACCACCAAGATATGAGTGTCACTGTTATTACACAAAGTTAGGGGTGATTTTGAAAAGCATACATGTTATTGTGATTCATAGGCATTGTAGCTATGAACTCTAATTTCTTGATCATACCATGTAAGTAGTCTACCAGTTATAAAAGTATGGTATGACTTATGAAGGTACCAAAAAATAAAGTATGACTTTTAGATTTTCATTTCTCCTTCCAACTAGTGATCATAGGGAACCAAGATATTGTTTCAAACAATATGATCATTGAACCAAACTATTTCCAAAATGTTTCTTTAGGAATAATTTTTGTGACATCTTTAAAAATAAAATTTAGAAATAAATTAATTGTACAAATTAATGAGATGTACCGTAATATTTTTGGAAAAAATTTTAAATCATTAAGAAAAATTTTTATGTAAATTGAAATTTTTGATATTTGGCTTTGTGTTAAATGACAAAGAATCAGATAAACATCTAATTAATAGAATAATCAAATGAATATTAAAATTGTGTCTGAAAACAAAGTATATTCATAAGAGAATGAGGATTGATTCTCTTTTCAGGTTTTTGATTAGAAGATAATCATAGAGCTCTAAATTATTTCAAGACATCAGAAACACTGTTGGGATATTTGTACAGCTGCAGCATAATATTTTCTTCTTAAATGGTATAAAACCTGAGTGAAAACATATGTTTTAAGTTTATCATATTTTTAAATTTACTTTTCACAGAAGATATAGTATAAAATAGTCAGATAGCCTAAAAGCTTTATTATAAGTAGTTATGTGTTACAAAATAATATTTTGAAATCATAAATAACTGTGGAACTTACTGATTTTCAGGATAATTGCTTTCTAATCATAAAGTATTAATAGTCACCAAAATTAAATTGCTAACACTGATTGCATACAGTGGGCCATGCTCTATGCTTACCAGAGTACCACAGCATTTAATACGTTAGCTCGCTGCTGTCAGGAAGACAAATGAGTGAAAAAATATATGCCCAGGATTTTATCTCCCAGTGCTTCTTTCTACAGAAAAATATGCAAACAAATAAGCTGTGCAGTTGTAATTACCCTCAGAAGGAAATTCTTTAAAGTACTCTTCCTTAGGTCAGGCATCTGTGCAATGCTTTAGTAATTAATGTTATTTTTCCACTTTGTCTACAGTTGTATTTTGCTAAGGAGATTTTGGCAGAGAATTTGTTATTGAAGCACCAATCACCACCCATGGATCTCAACACAGGTGCACACAGGTATCAGGCAAACCCCCAAAGTTCTTCTTCTAACTGCTGCTCACAAACCAGCCGCCAGGTGACTCCTTCTTAGCTCTGTATTGATCTGACTCATTCTGGGCTTTTCCTGTTTATTAAAAATATGGTAAAAAAAATTGTGCAGAATAAAAAACTATTTTTGTCAAATATTTTTAAAAGCATAAAAATAGCAATTCAATTGATTACCATGAAAACTTATCATTCCACCTACATATCAACACTCACCCTTAGTTATTATAGTCAACTCTCATTTTCACCTACATATCAACACTCATTCTTAGTTATTATAGTCTTGGGCCAATCATCTTCTTCCAAGAAGTTCTCTTAATTTTATGTGAATCCTTCCAGACTTCTCTCAGGTTGGAAAATGTGTCTATTTATGAGTATGTATATATTGCAAAACAAGTTTTTCTACTTATGTTTAGTACTGTAAATTTATATGTATATATTTATATGTATCAATTAATACATCATAGATGTTTCTATGCTGCCATATGGACTATTTTTGGCACGATCTATAATATGTTATTCCATGTTTAGCTATTCTTTCATTTATTTATAAATTTACCTATCAGTAAGTTTAGGAGTTTCCTCTCAACATTTACTTTTATAAGTAATGCTATGTTCATATACTATATGAAAGTATTTCTTCAAAGTAGCTACTGGGCAAGAAATTGCTGGGTTATGGATAGATGTGTTTTTAAAAACATACAACAGCCCAGTCTTTGGGTCTTCAATAGGAGGTGAGATCATTACTACTATATACTCATCTGCAATATCAGTATATTTACAAGATTTTCTGAACATAGATTAACATTTCATTTGCTTTATTCTGAATTGTTTTTGACAATTTCAAAATTTGAACCAGCTGTGTGTTCTTTCCTTTTATGCCTAATGAGTAGTTCATGTTGTTATTATACTATGGACTTTTATCTTTATTAATATGTATTCTTTATACCTAATATAGATATTGGATCTTTCCTAACTTGTCTCACATCAACTATGTTTTTTAAAATGTGATATAACATTCATCAACATATTCTTCTAGTTTAGCTGTAATATTCAAGATTACTTAACCTGCCAATTTCCTAGGATTTATCATGATACTTTCTGCTAATTTTGATTTTTAATTGTTTTAAAGTCATTTAATATAAGATCTACCTCTCTGAATATACTTTAAGTGCACAACACAGTATTATTAACCATACATGTGGTATTATACAACAACTCCCAAGAGTTTAATCATCTCGCACATCTAAAACCTTAACGCATTGAACAGTAACTCTCCAAGCCCCAAGAGTTTCTATGATTTTATTTCTGTATTTAATTATTCTGTATACTTTATCATGAAGGATTTATCCTTTTGTGAGTAGATTTACTTGTCTCATTAGGCTATTTTATCCTTTTCAATGGCACCAAATTTAATAGCCTACATAACACCAATGAAGTCTCACCAAGAATAGGTCTGATGGAAAACATCCACACAAATGAAAAAGCCACAAACACTAAGTTGCTCACTGGGACAGTCTTCCATTTTATTGTAGCCTCCAATTATCAGTGTGCCATGAGCTTTAACCTGACTGTAGCTCATGCTTAGGAGTTAATTATTACCCTTTTCAGTTTAATATAAATGAGTTGTAAATCCTTAGTAGTCAAAAAGGAATCTAATTAGAGGAAGACAAAGAACAAGGTAAGAAAATCCATTTTACTGACTGCATAAAGCAAACTTAGAAAGCCACCTTCCTCAGTTCTCAGATAGAAAGAACTCCACTAGTTGGGAAGGATTATGTGTTATCATGTTCTGCTTTAAGTTTAAGGTTTAGTATTTAAACTGAATTATAAAATCTGCTTTAATGCAGTACCAATGAAGTTATAGTTAGCAAGCAAGTATTTATGGTTAGTGAACATCAATCTTTACATCAAAGTCAATGTATTTTACATTTTATACCATTGATTCCCTTGAGGAAAGGCAAATACAAGCCATTCTTGACTAATAGCCTCGGATCCCTGCAATTTGCTTCTCATAAGTTTTGTTCTTTACATTAACCTCTACTTTTTGTTACATACTAGATTATCTATTTACTCTGTTTTTGCAATGGTTATGATAGAGTCCACTCACTAAAAAGTTTCCATTTTAAAGCTTTGTTATCACTGTCTTGGTCTTGAGATATCTGGCCTAGAAACGATGCTAAATGAAACAGAGCACTGTTCCTCCCAGTGTTAAGATTTTCCCAGAATCCTCTTTGGGCAATTAACTTCTCAGCTGCTCTGCCAGCTGCTGCTGCTAGCTGCCTTCAGGTTCTGTACTCTCCTTGGTCTATCTTTAACTCCCCCTCCAGCCTTGTCTCCTCCCACCTCATTCTGGCTTTCTCCCCACTCAAGGGCACTCAAACTGACAAAAGCAAAGACTGATTATCCAAACAACAGGTAGACTTTTGCACTAAAGGTGTTCACATCAACCATGTTCTAAGGAGGAAAATGAAAATACAGAAGTCTTTAAACAATACATAGTTACAAAGCATTTTAAAACAAATATCACATGTAGCAATACAATAACAGAATAATCAAAAATATTGGTGGTGGGGGGAAGTTCTACAGATTATGGATTATGAGATATGTCCTAGAGAGAGAACCAAAGACAAGTGTCTGTTTGCTTATCACTTTCAGGGAGGGGCAGTTTCTTTTATTGGCGTCATTTCAAGGATGATTAAGTTCCAAAGGATGATTAATGGCAGAGCCCATTAGGATCAGCCCCACTGCCTCATTGGGTGGGTGCACCCATCGCGGTCCTGACTTCTTTGCTCATGTCCTCCCTCCTCCTTCTGCTCCTCATTTGGACCTTGGGAGCTCAGTCCAGTGACCTAAATGTGGGTCTTCTGCCTCTAGCTTCATCCATCGCCAGATGAAGGTTCTATGGTGATATGCAAGATATTCATCAGTATGGCTATAGGTTAGGCCATTTCAGGCTCCCTCCTCAGCTGCCCAAGCATCTAGCTGGGGACCTCTCCACATGGACACCTGGGTACACTTCAAGAGTCAAGTCTCTTGCCAAACCTAAAATGGCTCCCTTAATTAAGAGGATGGGTTGAGTGCTTGTGGAAATCACTTGTAAACAATTCCTCTCCATGGCCACTTTATCAGCTCCTGCCTCCGGGATCCCACCCTGTTTGAGTTCCTGTCCTGGTGTCCCTCAGTGATGAAAAGCAATGTTGAAGTCAGCCAAATAAATGATGTAACTCCCCAACTTGACTTCTGGTCATGGTGTTTTGTTGCAGCATGGAAACTCTAAGACACGGAAACACCCTGAGGTGCCAGGAAACTTGCTTGAGACTCCAGACCTGTATGTACCACCTCCAGAGTATCTTCAAGCTGACAGGCCAACAGTTCATTGGCTCTGTCCATGGTGAACATAGCCCTGGTCCATTTCCATAGTCCACTCAGTTTTTCTTCACCTGAAGGTTTCTATACTGTTATATATCTGTACCTCCCTTGTGTACTGTTGATAGCTTATGTAGATACCATGTACATGGAAGGGCCAGTAGCATATTCTGCTTCTCAGTATGCTATTTTTTTAAATATTTGTCATTTATTATGTGTACAGTATTCTCAGTATTCTGTCTGCATGTATGCCTGCAGGCTAGAAGAGGGCACCAGATCTCATGTGGTTGCTGGGAATTGAACTCAGGACCTTTGGAAGAGCAGGTACTGCTCTTAACCACTGAGCCATCTCTCTTAGCCCCTTCAGTAAGCTATTTTTATAATTAACGCCATATCATATATCTTATCAGAACATAACAAAATAACTTATATATCAACAAGAACAGAAAATATATAAATACACGAGAATAAAATAATATATGTCTAAATTGTATAGGTTACTAACCAACTAAATTTAAAACTATGTTTAAAAAACATGTAGAAATAACTACAAATAACAATATAATGTATCCATGGGATTGCCATGGCATCTGTGAGAAGGAAGTTTATAGTACAAAATGCACACATTCAATACAAAAAGGTACCAAATAAAGAACAAAAACAATGGAGCTCTACATTTTAGTAAACTGAAAGTAAACCAACCTCCAAAGTTAGTAGAAGGCAAACATAATAAAAGTCAGCAAGACACAAAATAAGAACTAAAAAAAAAACTTATGAAGATCAATGTTAACAAAAGTTTGTTGTTTTTAAAATGATCCAAAAAATTGACAAATATTTGGTTGGACTAGGGAAAAAATAGAAAAGACCAAAAGTGAGGAATCTACAGTTAATACCAACAGAAATACAAAATAGAAATGAAATTGCTATTATGCTCAAATAATATCTTAAGATATTCTCTTTAAAACACACCCAACTACCTAATGGCTCTGCTGATGAATTTTTCAAAACATTTTAAATGAGAAATTCTAATTCCTAAACAATCCCCAAACACTTAATTTAAAAAGAAGCTGTAGGCTGAGACTACTCGTTTGTTTCCCTTAGCCATCCAGGCCCGAATAAATTCTTGTAGGCAGAGAATTTCTCATTTATTTCAGCTACCCAGACTCATCAATCACAGAAATCCAATATAAATTACAACACTGTTTGGCCCATAAACTCAAGCTTATTAACTAACTCTTACATTGTAAAATTAACCGATTCCTTTAATATTTGTATATTTTACCATGATGCTCATGATTTGCTCAGGTAAGGTTCTGGGATATCTGTCTTCGAAGCTATATGGTGTCTCTCTGACTTTCATCTTCTTTCTCTCCTTATCTCTGCTTGGAATTCCCACTTGTTGTATTATGCACTGCCACAGGCCCAAAGAAGCTTCTTTATTAACCAATGTTAATAAAACATATTCACAGCATACAGAAGGGAATCCCACATCAAGAAGCCAGTCAAACCTTGACTGCCATTACCTGAATACCAAAACCAAATACAGATACTATAAAAAAAATCCACTAATTGATGTTTTCTATTAATGTAGATGAAAATATTTCAGTGAAATGCTTGCATTCGGTAACACATCAGGATTATACACTTCACCTGAGAGAGATCCAACTAGAAATTTAGGATGTTTCAACATAAGCAAATCATTGAAAAAGAGCACCAATACATATGAGCAGGTCCAAAATTGTATGGCTGTTATTAACACAAAAGCAACAGAAAACAAAAATCACTAAAATCAGTAAGACCTAACATCCATTCATAAAAAAAAATAGGTATCAAAAGGGCACGTAGCTCAGCATCCTTCCATATTTGTGAGAAACTAGCAGTACTATAGTGACCAAAGAAAAGCAGACAGTGTATCTCCTGGATCAGGGTAGGGAGGATAAGGACATATCCACTGTCATTATTTTTACTGAAATAGTGCTGGATGTCTTTAGTAGGATAACTAGATATGAGAAAAAGTAAAAAGAAAGAGCAATTAAACACAAGAAGTGAAAGGAAGATTATTCCAACTTATATGTAACAAAACCTACATATCATCAGCAAGATGGTAGAAGGTGTAAATTAATTCATTAGTCACAGGACATTAAAATCAATATAAAGGATAGTTTATAGAAGCATAAAGAAATTTTAAAGAAAAAATTAAAGCAATGCTAATCACAATAGCTAAATAAAATAAAATAAGCATTTAGTGTAAATTTTACTAAAGAAATAAAGAAATCTAACTGAGAAATTTGTAAGATAGAAAGGGCTGGGAGATAGCTAAGGGCTTGATGTGATTGTTGTGCAAGCAGGAGGATTTGAGTCCACTCTCAGAACCCAGGTTTGGAAAAAAAGGCAGGTATGGTGGCACATGCTTGAAAATTCTAGCATGGGTGAGGCAGTAACAGTTAGGTTTCCTGGGATTGCAGGACAGAAAAGATTAACCTAGTTGATGAATTACAGAATTATGACTACTACTGGGAGACTGTATAAATATATATATATATATATATATATATATATATATATATCATTAAACTTCATCAGAAGCAACACTTGGGTTGCTTGGCCACTATGTGCAAGCACACATGTACACCATGCGTACACATACTCATATATACATGCATTATAGATTTACAAAACACTGGTAAGAGGGAATGCATGGAAGAAAAAAACATTGCATGTCTATGGATTCATACTGTCAAAACGACCATACTAACCACAGAAAGATCTATATATGTGGCTCAGTTCTCATCAAAATGCTAATGACTTTCTTAGCAGAAAAGAAAATACAGCCCACTTTTCAGATAGACACACACAAGATTCAGAAACAGTCAATGTGATAATGAGGCATGCAGGGGATGGTAGAAGCAACACTGACTTCAAAGCACAAAAGCAAACCTACAATAACCCAAAGAAGACATTGTTGGCACACACACACACACACACACACACACACACACACACACATACCAGAAATCTCTGAAACACAACAGAAAACCCAGGAATGACCTACATTCACACAGGCAATGACATTTGACAAAGTCACTGGGAACACATTGTGGAGGAAGGCTCATCTTTTAGCAAGTAATGCCATAAAAACTGGTTATTAGACACATTCAAAAGAATGACACTTGATCTCTCCATTCAGATACCAAAAAAAATGCACTCAAATCTATCAAAACCTAAACAGAGAATTGGAAACTATAAATTTATTATAATAAAACATTTCAAGATAATGTATAGGAAATGATTTTTGTTTTAGAAAGGACCCCCAAACAGAGGGAACGTAAAAGTCAAAATTAACAAAATGGGATTGCATGAAAACTGAAAAATTCTGCACAGCAAGGGAAATAAGAGAATTAAGACAAAACCTACAGTTTATCCAGAATACAAAAGACCCTAAAAAAAATGAGCCTGCATAAAAGTACAATTAAACTAAATAGACATTTCTGAAAAGATGACATACAAATGGCCAACAAGAAGAGCATGAATGCTGTATTACTTTAATCACCATAAAAATGCAAATCAAAACTATAATGAGATATCATCTCATCCCAGTGAGAATGAATATCATTATAAGACAAAAGTAACAAATGCTGGCAAGGATTTGTACAAAGGGAAACTCTCTATTATACACACTATTAGTGGAAATATAAATTTATTTTTGCCATTATGGAAGTCAGAATGGGCATTCATATATATATATACATATATACATATATATAAAATTAACTTGTATATATATTCTGCAGTAAATTCTCATATATATATATATATATATATATATATATTAAAATTTAACAATTACACTACTTGGTATACATAGCCAAAGGACACAAAATCATTATACCTCAAAGTTACATTCTATTAAACTGTGTTAAAATTATGCTCAATTATTGAAATATGTGTTCAACACAGATGTTCATAGGGCAGATGAGAAGACAGGTCAGTATATAAACGATGTAATGATAGTTATCTGAAAAAGGAATTAAATTAGTTAAAGCTGGATGAATGGAGCTGAACATCATTGGCGTTGGATAGAAATAAGCCAGACCAGAAAGGTCATCAAAATAGTACTTTGTATTTGTGAACTATGAGCCAGTCTTAGAAGGAGGTCAGTGGAATAGCCACTTTCGCAGACTGGAAAAGGTCAAGGAAAACATAAGGAAGAATTGGTGTTCAATAAGGGGCACCAACACAGACTAAGAATTCTCACTGTAAGTACAAAACTCAAAACCTCCCAGTACATAAAAATGACATAGGTATGAAGAGTTGGAGACTGTTACCCTCATTTGATCGTGACACAGTATGCACATGACATGAATTGTAATAATGTACCCATCCTCCATAAAGACATAAACATATTATATCATAATAGTTAAAAACTTCATGAGTTGTGTACATATGAAGACAGACTGCTAACCACTCAGCCTGCAGCTTGCATCAACTTGCTGGCCCAGCCTCATTTCCTTTGTTCTTACTGCCAGAACTTTCTCCCACATGCATATGATCCCAGTCTGCTGCTGGGCCTCTAGCATGACCTGTGCTGCTCTGAGAAATTTTACTTTCTTAAGTAGAGAGTGCCCTTCCTCAGTCAGGAGCCAGACCTGTGGAAGAAGATAAAGATGGAATTTGTTAAGAGTCACCAATGGAAAGGCAGGCATAGCACCAGACAGTTCTCCTTATAGTCCAGATACCTGAGGTATCTAATGTTTGTCAAGAGCCAGTTAGCCAAACTCATGACATAGTTTCCAAACTCTGAATTCACTGTCTTATTAAAAAAAAAAAAATGAGGAGTCATTATCTGCCATGGTGAGGAGATAGAATATTCTGTCAATACTCTCAGAGAGGTAACTCACTACTAAAGGGAACTTCACTTTCCCTGAGATTCAGGGGACTGTGCTGCTCATGCCATGCCTCTAGCTGTCCCCAGAGCATGGTAGTGTGGCTCCAACAGACAGCACATTCGAACAGGACTGGCTTTGTCTGCCTAGGGGAGGAACACAAGCTCCTGCTGTTTAATTCTGCCAAATCATGTTCATCTTGAAGATTAACAAGGTCTATCAAATGCTTCATCTGTCTACTCACTAAAGCTGATTCCCATGTAGATGTATACATTATAACCACAAAAGCGAAATCCTTAACTCAGGGATTGGGCGACTTCGCTAGTCATATATTAGATAACTGCATATTGTATATTCACATTACGTATTCATGTTGCAGTAAAACTATAGGCATGAAGCATCACTGAAAGAGTTTTATGGTTGGGGTCACCAGAACTTGAGAACTTACTAAAGGGTCACAGTGCGGGAAGGTTGAGATCCACTGCTTTAACTGGAATTAAGTAAAGTAGGCTCTGCTCAAAGTCATTATATTTAAGCTGCATGTTCAGACACATCTCAGATCACTCTAGCAGGGGCATTTGGTTCATTCTGTTCCAATGTTGTGTTGACAGGTGTTTTTTTTTCCTGTGTTGGGTTTCAAAATGCAGTAATAGTTCATTTTTTTTAGATTATGGCATTCTGTGACATTCAAAATAGGAAATCATAGAGTAGGGACTAGATGATACAGCCACTCAGGTCCTTTTACTTTATTCAGGTCCTGGCTCCTGCCACTGTAAAATTGCAGGGCACTGTATTAATTAACTTAACACAGCACGATATCCACGCCTGGTTTGGAGAGGAAGAACTCAGGCATCCATACCTTTCCTAACACCACGGAAAAGGAAACTTGTGCTCTGGCTGCACACTTCTCCTCTGACTTCGCCAAGATTGTTTCCTAGGTCATTGATTTCTTTTCATAACTCAGAATATTCATCGTGTTTCCTGGCAGTCAGCTCGGGAATTTATCTCCTCCTTCCTCCACCACCAGACAGCTCCTTGACTCTGGCCTCCAGCTGCATCTTGGAGCCAATCAGCGACTCACACTGCTCTTCAGCATTTACCAGGGTCTCTCGCTCCTGCCATGATGAGAAGAAAATTGGTGCCAATAGCTGGAAGTACTCTATCAGCTGGGGGCAAATGCTGCCCAACACAAAGCAAGGAGATAATTGCCTGCCTCTGCCCAAAACTTTTTACCTACCTTTCCCAGGCAGCTGAAATAATATTCCTAGATCGTTGATCCTGTTGTTGAGACTAGAGGGAGGGAGAAGCAGTGTTTGGGAGAGCTTCCTCTGTCTTTCAGCCCCTTCAGCAGATTAGGTGACCTCTTCTAAGGCACTTAATAGAATCTTGTGGCCCAAAGAAGCTGACACTCCTCCAACCATCAGTAACGTGCTGCTTAAAAACTGCTGCCCAGGGCAAATCAATGTGGTCATATATCTGAAGTTGATGCCTGCTCACAGAATAGTTTCTTAACTAATATCATTTGCTTATAAACTGAATATTTGTATTTATACTTAATGCTACAAATATTCTATATTCTACAAATTGTACTACTGTAGAGAAATCATCAACTTTTTAATATATATTAAGAAAATTGAGCTGAAAGATATATACTTTGCTATGCAGAGATGGATTTAAAATGCATAAGTTTACTTAAAAGTCACTAACTAGATTTACCACATTTTCAATTTTAAACCCTTGCTCAAAAATTTTGCCAGTTAGCAAATCTTACAAGCTCATCACATAGAACATATAGAATACACTTCCCTATTCTTTCTCATGATCTGTTTGCTAGTTTCATGGAGTGATTCATTGTTTCTGGGTTGAGAACAAAATTAAAAATAAAGAGAAAACTTTAGAAATGATGTTTCCATTACATGTATTCGGCAGCTACAGAGTTCAGAAGACCATGAGGCCTCAAATCTGCCTGGAAACAGAGTTATAGGTGATTGTGAATTACCCTATTTGAGGGCTTGAAATTGAACTCAGGACCTCTACAAGAAGCAATAAAGTTCTTTTATGCACTGAGCAATCTCTTCAGCCCCAAAAGTGGCTTTTTGTTAGCAAGGACCTTTTCTAACTTTGAATCCCTCTAAGTGACTTTTTTAGAGTTTGTCCTTGTTTATTTCCTCATAAAGGGGATAAAAACACCCCTGCCAAAAAGCTATTTGGTATTGTTTTATCTCTTTATACATTACAGAGCACCAAACCACACAGCCACAGCAGGAGCTCAAAGCAGAAGAAGGAAGATGCAGCTTATTGGTTTTTTCAGTTTGCCTTCTTTATACAAGGACTGCTCTGCCGCATTGCACGAGAGATGGGTCTTCCCACATCCATCATTAATCAGGTGACATGCCCCACAGATCTGCACACAGGTAAGCAATTCCTCAGTTGAGGCTCCCTCTGCTCCAGTTGATTCTAGTTCATGTCATAAGATGACAAGAACTAAGCAGCATAGTGAACAATCACACTTCATTGTTTGTGAGTCAGTTCTCAAAGGTTCTTTAGACCAAGGACTCCTTCCACCCATTTCAAGACTCATCTTCACTCATCCGTCTCCACAACTTATCTATCCCCACTATATGCTAGGCTGGAAAATTCTGGTAGTACAATCACGCAACTACTCAAATGTTATTAACTAACTAGACCAAGACCAGAAGAAAGTTTAAAACACCAGGATATTTACAACTGCCTAGGTAACAGCTGGAGAGAGAGGGATAGAAAAGTCAGCAGACACTATCACTAAGACCACAGAAAGAGAACTAAATGAAAAAATCAAGCAGCCAAGATATTTGGATATTTTCGTGCAGAGAAGCTCCTAATGGCTGTGAAATAAAGTGTAATGTTTGGCTTTTGTTTACTCCAGATTGGACATGCAGAAATGCCCTGTTACATTCCATTCAGAAAGGGTACAGGACCTGCTACCAACTCTAAAATGATAGCCCAGTGATGTGGGAGTGTCCTATATCAATCTGTTGATTTGGCTGGTTAAAGTTAAAGAAACTGCCTGAGCCCATTGATAGCTAAATCTTAGGTGGGTGGAGTAGACAGAAGAGGATTCTTGGGAAAGAGAAGCTGGAGTCAGGAGGAGCTCATGATGTTCCCACTGCAGAGAGACGCAGGCTAGAATCTCTCGGCACACCATGGGTGCTATACAGATTATCAGAAATGGGCTAGTCCAGGTGCAAGAGCTAGCCAATAAGAGGCTGAAACTAATGGGCCAGGCAGTGATTGAATGAATATGGTTTGTGTGTTGTTGTTTTTTGGGGCTTGAGTTAAGCTTGGTGGGCGGCCAGGTACAGGGTCCCAGCCCGGCCGCTCCTCATTCAACAAATTGGCGCTCAGACGTGAGGGGCTAAATCCCCTTAAAAACCTGAGAGAACTTAATTCTCAAGATACATAGAGAAAACAGAGTTTAACACAGAGTTTGTTTTTTTTTTTGGTATGTTTTAGAGAGATTTCCTGATTCAGCAATAGCAGCAAAAAAAAAAAAAAAAAAAAAAAAAAAAGCTGCGTCATTCTTAAAATGCGGCTTCCTGGGGCTGTGCTGCCAGCTTGAACTCTGGAGTTTCGTTGCTATTTCAAAATGCCGTAGATATCAGTCTCTCAAACTGCTGAGTATGGCTCCGATGTGGACTCAATGTGCCTGGGAACTGTGCGCACTCCCAGGCGCACTAAATAGGATCCGAGGCAGGAGTCGGCTCAGCCCTAAGAGCACAAAATAGTGTCTCAGGCAGTAACTACCGTAATTACCATAACACAGCACACTTAAGGTTTCTACTGGGCAGAATGCAGACGGTACCGTATTAACTTTAAGAAGCAACTTAACCTTTAAGAACTGCTTAACATTTTAAGAAATCAGATATTAAAAAAAAAATTACAGAGTCAAAGCACAACATCTGATAATCACTAAATGGACTACAGTGGCACAGCTCCACTTAAATACAAAAATATATATAGACAAAAAATAAATTTAATGCCTTTAAAAATAAAAAGGTGCAGTCTTTTAAAGAGATATTATAGATTAAAATAAATAAAGAAAATTAAGCCACACGTAGAAAATAGAAAATTCACAGAGAGTCTGGATTATGTACATTGTGTTTTCTTTAAAATTCTTGACTGTGAAGGAGCTAAGTACAGAAAGACATTTAATTATATGGCTGCCAAATGGTTCCAGAAATGGATATCATGAGTGGTATGACTTCAAAAAATTTGGGTCTAAGAATACAGATGCCTGAAAGGGTCTTCTTTTGTTTTCACAGAGGATGAGACCATGGATTTCTTCTATTCGATTTGGTATGATAGACCACGCCTCCTGAAAAGTTGCTGTGAACACTTCAAAAAATTACTTCACCAACTGCCAACTGAGATGACCTCTAACAACACAGGTTATACCATGAAAGACCTAATTAACGATCGTTTCTGCTCAGATGTACAGGAAGCAGTTTGGAGAGAAAAACTATGCCTATAAATTCCTGGCCAATAGGTTTTATAAACGTTTTTTTTATATTTAAAGGGGAATATGATATAGATATAAATAATTTGCATTGGTGTGGATTTTAAGGTCACTTTGTTATATATAATGTATTTGATCTTGATCAAGGTATTGTGATTTTGTAGTTCATTTAAACCAATCTTTATAAATTAGAAATATAGGGTTGTTGAGAATAATCACAAATAATAGTCAAACTTGTAGTCATGTTGATTTTCTAGATATATAGAGATACATTTCAGTTAGACATTCTTCATATCTTTCAAAGACTGCAGAATATATTATTTAAATATTTTAATAACTTAGGGTTTTTCATGAAAATGAGACACGCCTGCTCCTGGCAACACCAATCTACTTCAAGAGGAAGATGGTCATTGAAGAGGATCCTTATTGAGTTTGATAGCCATTTGGGCAAGAGATCTGTTCTTGGTTTGGAATAACTGAACACAAAGAACCTGCAGAGAGAGGATCGCTGAACTTGCTTAAAGGTGATGATCTTTTCTGCCTTGATTCATAAAGAGTTCACAGATATTCTTTATGTGGATGCTCACCAGAAAGTGACTGAACTGCTCCTGAAATTTCCCTGCTTCATAAAAATGGCTGTTGTATACTGTAAATGAAGGTCAAGAGATGCCCCAACGGCAGAGTAATCTTGGGTGACTGTCCAGGTGTTAGACAGCCCTTGTCATTACTAGAGCTTTTATTTCTTGTTTAGTATTAGTATCTTCTGGTTTGATGAGTTGAAGAATGGATACATAGTTGTAGTTTTAGCTATGATAAAAAGATAAAATTAGATGTATGGGCATTTTAGAACTTTGTAATTTTACTGATAACTGTTTTGCTATATGAATTTACTATGTTAAAATGAAAGCCTTCCTTCTTTTGTTTAAACAGAAAAAGGGGAAGGATGTGGGAGTGTCCTATATCAATCTGATTGGTTAAAATAAAGAAAACTGCCTGAGCCCATTGATAGGCCAACCCTTATGGGTGGGAGTAGACAGAAGAGGATTCTGGGAAAGAGAAGCTGAGTCAGGAGGAGTCGCCATGATGTTCCCACTGCAGAGATTGAGGCTAGAATCTCTCGGTAAGCACACTATGGGTTGCTATACAGATTATCAGAAATGGCTAGTCCAGGTGCAAGAGCTAGCCAATAAGAGAATGGGAAACTAATGGGCCAGGCAGTGATTGAATGAATACGGTTTGTGTGTTATTGTTTCGGCTGTGGGCCATGGGCAGCCAGGGTCAGGGTCCCAGCCCGGCCGCTCTCATTCAACA
>CAWTZC010000510.1:0-86701 GCA_963919715.1 Microtus obscurus | reverse complement strand
CCGCATAGTTGATGATGTTATTTGCTTTCTTTTTAATTTATTTTTATTTATTTATTTTTATTGGAAAAAAAAAGAAATTTCTGCCTCCTCCCCGCCTCCCATTTCCCTCCCACTCCTCCCTCTCCTCCTCCCCCTCCCCCACTCCTCCCCCCTCCCTCTCCAGCCTGAAGAGCAGTCAGGGTTCCCTGCCCTGTGGAAAGTACAAAGTCCTCTCCCCTCAATCCTGGTCTAGGACGGTGAACATCCAAACTGGGTAGGCTCCCACACAGCCAGAGCATGAAGTAGGATCAAAACCCGGTGCCATGGTCCTTGGCTTCTCAGCAGCCCTCATTGTCCGCCAAATTCAGAGAGTCCGGTTTTATCCCATGCTTTTTCAGTCAGAGTCCAGCTGGCCTTGGTGAGCTCCCAAAGAATCAGCCCCACTGTCTGCACGGGTGGGCGCACCCCTTGTGGTCCTGACTTCTTTGCTCATATTCTCCCTCCTTCTGCTCCTCATTGGGACTTTGGGAGCTCAGTCCAGTGCTCCAGTGTGGGTCTCTGTCTCTATCTCCATACATCGCCAGATGAAGTTTCTATGGTGATATGTAAGATATTCATCAATATGGCTATAGGATAGAGTCATTTCAGGTTCCCTGACCACAGCTGCCCCAGGAGCTAACTGGGGACATCGCCCTGGGCACCTGGGAGCCCCTCTAGGTCCAAGTCTCTTGCCAACCCTAAGATGGCTCCCTTAATTAAGATGTGTGCTTCTCTGCTCCCCTAACCAACCTTCCTTTATCCCAATCATCCCGTTTCCCCAAGTTCCCCCCACCCTCCCCTTCTCACATTTCTCTCCCCTTCTCCCCTTACCCCCCCTCCCACAACACCCCCAAAATCCCAAATTTTTGCCCGACAATCTGGTCTACTTCCCATAACCAGGAGGATAGCTATATGCTTTTCTTTGGGTTCACCTTCTTATTTAGTTTCTTTAGGATATCAAATTATAGACTCACTGACCTTTATTTATCTCTAGAAACCAATTATGAGTGAGTACATCCCATGTTCATCCTTTTGGGTCTGTGTTACCTCACTCAGGATAGTGTTTTCTATTTCCATCCATTTGCATGCAAAATTCGCGAAGTCATTGTTTTTTACTGCTGAGTAGTATTCTAATGTATATATATTCCATACTTTCTTCATCCATTCTTCCATTGAAGGGCATCTAGGTTGTTTCCAGGTTCTGGCTATTACAAATAATGCTGCTATGAACATAGTTGAACAAATGTCCTTGTCATATGATCGGGCATCTCGTGGGTATATTCCCAAGAGTGGCATTGCTGGGTCCATGGGTATGTTGATCCCAAATTTCCTGAGAAACACTACACTGCTTTCCAAAGTGGTTGCACAAGTTTGCATTCCCACCAGCAATGGATGAGGGTACCCCTTTCTCCACAGCCTCTCCAGCAAAGGCTATCATTGGTGTTTTTGATTTTAGCCATTCTGACAGGTGTAAGGTGATATCTCAATGTTGTTTTGATTTGCATTTCCCTGATCGCTAAGGAGGCTGAGCATGACCTTAAGTGCCTTTTGGCCATTTGAACTTCTTCTGTTGAGAATTCTCTCTTCAGATCAGTACCCCATTTTTTAATTGGGTTAATTAGCATTTTAAAGTCTAGTTTCTTGAGTGCTTTATATATTTTGGAGATCAGACCTTTGTCTGTTGCGGGGTTGGTGACGATCTTCTCCCAGTCAGTGGGTTCCCTTTTTGTCTTAGTGACAGTGTCTTTTGCTTTACAGAAGCTTCTCAGTTTCAGTAGGTCCCATTTATTCAATGTTGCCCTTAATGACTGTGCTGCTGGGGTTATACCTAGGAAGCGATCGCCTGTGCCCATCTGTTGTAGGGTACTTCCCACTTTCTCTTCTATCAGGTTCAGTGTGTTCAGATTGATATTGAGGTCTTTGATCCATTTGGACTTGAGTTTTGTGCATGGTGATAGATATGGGTCTATTTTCATTCTTCTACAGGTTGACATCCAGTTGTGCCAGCACCATTTGTTGAAGATGCTTTCTTTCTTCCATTGTATACTTTTAGCACCTTTATCGAAAATGAGGTGTTCATAGGTTTGTGGGTTAAAATCTGGGTCTTCTATACGATTCCATTGGTCGACTTCTCTATTTTTATGCCAATACCACCCTGTTTTCATTACTGTAGCTCTGTAATAGAGTTTAAAGTCAGGGATGGTAATGCCTCCAGAAGTTCCTTTATTGTATAAGATTGTTTTGGCTATCCTGGGTTTTTTTGTTATTCCATATAAAGTTGATTATTGTCCTTTCAAGATCAGTGAAGAATTTTAATGGGATCTTGATGGGGATTGCATTGAATCTATAAATTGCCTTTGGTAGGATTGCCATTTTTACTATGTTGATCCTCCCAATCCACGAGCAAGGGAGATCCTTCCATTTTCTGGTATCCTCTTCAATTTCTTTCTTCAATGCCTTAAAGTTCTTGTCAAATAGATCCTTCACTTCTTTGGTTAGAGTTACCCCGAGATATTTTATGCTGTTTGTGGCTATCGTGAAAGGTGATGCTTCTCTGATTTCCCTCTCTGCTTCCATATCCTTTGTGTATAGGAGGGCGACTGATTTTTTGGAGTTGATCTTGTATCCAGCCACATTACTAAAGGTGTTTATCAGCTGTAGGAGTTCTTTGGTGGAGTTTTGGGGGTCGCTTATGTACACTATCATATCATCTGCAAATAACAAAAGTTTAACTTCTTCCTTTCCAATTCGAATCCCCTTGACCCCTTATGTTGTCTTATTGCTATTGCTAAAACTTCAAGCACTATATTGAAGAGGTATGGAGAGAGTGGACAGCCTTGTCGTGTTCCTGATTTAAGTGGGATGGCTTTGAGTTTCTCTCCGTTTAGTTTGATGTTAGCTGTCGGTTTGCTGTAAATAGCTTTTATTATATTTAGGTATGACCCTTGTATCCCTAATCTCTCCAAGACTTTTATCATAAAGGGATGTTGAATTTTGTCAAAAGCTTTTTCAGCATCTAATGAAATGATCATATGGTTTTTTTCTTTCAGTTTATTTATATGATGGATTACATTGATAGATTTTCATATGTTGAACCAGCCTTGCATCTCTGGGATGAAGCCTACTTGATCATAATGGATAATTTTTCTAATGTGTTCTTGGATACGGTTTGCCAGTATTTTGTTGAGGATTTTTGCGTCGATGTTCATGAGTGAGATTGGCCTGTAATTCTCTTTCTTGGTTGAGTCTTTGTGTGGTTTTGGTATCAGAGTGACTGTAGTTTCATAAAAGGAATTTGGCAATGACTCTTCTGTTTCTATATTGTGAAATACCTTAAGGAGTATAGGTATTAGGTCTTCTTGGAAATTCTGGTAGAATTCCGCATTGAAACCGTCTGGTCCTGGGCTTTTTTTGGTAGGGAGGTTTTTGATAACAGCTTCTAATTCTTTGCGACTGACAGGTCTATTTAGATTGTTCACCTGGTCCTGATTTAACTTTGGTATATGGTATTTATCTAAAAAAGTGTCCATTTCTTTTACATTTTCCAGTTTTGTGGCATACAGGCTTTTGTAGTAAGATCTAATGATTCTCTGAATTTCCTCTATGTCTGTGGTTATGTCCCCCTTTTCATTTCTGGTCTTATTAATTTGCAAATTCTCTCTCTGCCGTTTGATTAGTTTGGATAGGGGTTTATCAATTTTGTTGATTTTTTCCAGGAACCAGCTTTTTGTTTCATTGATTCTTTGGATTGTTTTCTGTGTTTCTATTTTGTTGATTTCTGCCCTCAATTTGACTATTTCCAGTCTTCTACTCCTCCTAGGTGAGTCTGCTTTTTTTTCTAGAGCTTTCAGGTGGGCTGTTAAGTCTCCAATGTATGCTTTCTCTGTTTTCTTTAAGTGGGCACTAAGGGCTATGAACTTTCCTCTTAGGACTGCTTTCAAAGTGTCCCATAAGTTTGAGTATGTTGTTTCTTTATTTTCATTGAATTCAAGGAAGACTTTAATTTCTTTCTTTATTTCTTCTTTGATCCAGATGTGGGTCAATAGTTGACTGTTCAGTTTCCATGAGTTTGTAGGCTTTCTGGGGATAGCTTTGTTGTTGAATTCTAACTTTAGTCCATGGTGATCTGATAAGACACAGGTGGTTATGGATATTTTTTTGTAACTGTGGAAGTTTGCTTTGTTACCGAGGATGTGGTCAATTTTCGAGAAGGTTCCATGAGCTGCAGAGAAGTAGGTATATTCTTTCCTATTTGGGTGGAATGTTCTATAGATGTCTGTTAAGTCCATTTGATTCATTACCTCCATTAATTCTCTTATTTCTCTGTTAGGTTTCTGTCTGATTGACCTGTCCATTGGTGAAAGAGGAGTGTTGAGATCTCCTACTATTAGTGTGTGCGGTTTGATGGCAGCCTTGAGTTTTAGTAATGTTTCTTTTACGTACGTGGGTGCTTTTATGTTAGGGGCATAGATATTCAGGATTGAGACTTCATCCTGATGAATTGTTCCTGTTATGAGTATAAAATGTCCCTCTCTATCTCTTCTGATTGATTTAAGTTTGAAGTCAACTTTGTTAGAAATTAGTATGGCCACACCTGCTTGTTTCTTAGGTCCATTTGCTTGATAAACCTTTTCCCATCCCTTTACTCTAAGTAGGTGCCTGTCTTTGTGGTTGAGGTGTGTTTCTTGTAAACAGCAGAATGTTGGATCCTGTTTGCGTATCCAATCTCTTAGCCTGTGCCTTTTTATAGGTGAGTTGAGTCCATTGACATTAAGGGATATTAATGACCAGTGGTTGTTAACTCCGGTCAGATTTTTAGTCATAGAGTTTGTGTGTTTGCCTTCTTTGAGTTGCGCTGGTGAAGGGTCTCTAGATGTTTGAGTTATTGTGGTCATTGTTGGACTCCTTGGTTTGTGTTTTTCCTTCTATTACTTTCTGTAAGGCTGGATTTGTGTCTACGTATTGTTTAAATTTTTTTTATCCTGGAAAATTTTGTTTTCTCCATTTATAGTGAATGAAAGCTTGGCTGGGTATAGTAGTCTGGGCTTGCATCCATGTTCTTGTTAGCTTCTGCAGTATATCTATCTAGGACCTTCTGGCTTTCATGGTTTCCATAGAGTAGTCAGGTGTAAGTCTGATAGGTTTACCTTTATAAGTAACTTGACCTTTTTCCTTTGCAGCTCTTAATATTCTTTCTTTATTCTGTATGTTTTGTGTTTTGATTATTATATGGCGAGGAGATGTTTTTTTTTGGTCCAGTCTATTTGGTGTTCTGTATGCTTCTTGAACCTTCAAAGGAATATCTTTCTTTAGGTTGGGACAGTTTTCTTCTATAATTTTATTAAATATATTTTCTGGACCATTGAGCTGTACTTCATCTCCTTCTTCTATCCCAATTATTCTTAGGTTTGGTCTTTTTATTGTGTCCCATATTTCCTGTATGTTTTGTGATGAGAATTTGTTGGTTTTGCTATTTTCTTTGATCAGTGTGTTTATTTTCTCTATGGTATCTTCAGTGTCTGACATTCTTTCTTCTATCTCTTGTAATCTGTTGGTAGTACTTGTCTCTGTGGTTCCCGATCGTTTACCCAGGTTTTCCAACTCCATCCTTCCCTCGGTTTGTGTTTTCTTCATTACTTCCATTTCATTCTTCAAGTCTTGAATGGCTTCCCTTATCTGTTTGAATGCTTTTTCTTGCTTCTCTTGGTTTTCTTGGGTATCTTTGAGCGATTTATTCATTTCCTCTACTTTTTTGTTTGTCATCTCTAATTGTTTATGGCAGTTTTTCACCTCCTGTTTAAGGTCCTCTATTATTTTCATATAATTCACTTTTGAGTCGAATTCTTCTAATTCTTCTGGAGTAGGGTGTACAATTCTTCTTGTTTCGGGATCCCTGGATTCTGGTGATGTCATGTTGTCTTTCAGGTTGTTGGAGGAATTCTTGTATTGGCGCCTTCCCATCTCTTGCTTCAAATGGAGCCCAGAGAGGCCTGGTGTCTTGGTCCAGTCTTTGCTGTGACTGACTCTCTGGGTGTATCTCTTCAGTGTAGAAACAGGAACCAACCCGTCCAGATGGAACTCCTCAGCACAACAATTCAGATGGCAACCCTGGAGCACCAGCTGTAGTGCCCAAGCTCCCCCACAGGGAACCTTGAGACCTGCCCAGAAGGCAGGCATTCCCCGCTCTGGGTGGATAGCCTTAGTGAAGGAACTTAAAACCATTCTTGAGCACTGGTCCTAGCAAACCACAGGGCAGGGTGGGGGGTGGGGTGGGGTGCCGGGGGATTGGGTCATGCCTAAGAGAGGCAGCCCTGCAGAAGGAGCTGGGGGAGGGGGGTTTGTGCTAGCTTCTGGGACACACCGCCCCTGGATAGTAGACACTCACCTGTCCAGATGGAATTCCTCAGCTCCTAACCAGGGCCGCCTGGTAGCTCAAAGATCCGGGGACAAGAGGAAGGAGGTGGGAGGGAGCGCGGGGTCTAGTAGACCACCGGAGATCCTGGAGCACCAGCTGTAGGTGCCCAAGCTCCCCCACAGGGAACCTTGAGACCTGCCCAGAAGGCAGGCACTCCCTGCTCTCGCTTGGTACCTTTTTTAGCTGGCAGGTCACATCCTGCTTCCTCCATGGTCTGCGCAGGACTGGGAGGAATCAACTTCCTCCTTCCCAGAATTCTCTTGTTCTCAATGCATCATTTCTACTTCCAGTCTGGTTTTTCCGCCTGTACTTCCTGCCTAGCCAATCAGCGTTTATTTAAAACATGATTGACAGATTACAGACAATTCTCCCACACCACCCCTCCCTATTAAAACCACACGTGTGAAAATAAGGGCAAGAGATAACAACTATTTACATATCTCCATTGGAGTTTTATAGGTTAGCAGCTACTTATATGGCTTTGAGAGATCCAGTTCTGAAGAATGTGGTTTCTTTATAACATAAACTGAATTAATAATATTAATATATGTACAGTTTTGAGGATTGAACCTAGGGTTTCACCAATGCAAGCACTACTGACTGAGAGTCATCAGCCCCAGATGCCTGTATCTTTAATTGTTTTGCCTGTATTTTCTTGCAGTTTCATAGTTTCAGGTCTAACATTAAAGTTTGTGCTTCATATTGAATTGATTCTTGTGCAGGGTGAGAGATATGGATCTAGTTTCCTTCTTGTCTATGTGCCTATTCAGAAGATCATTTGTGGGAGAGGTTTTTCTCTTATGTATGTTTGTTGTTATTGTTATGGTTTTGAGACAGGGCCTCTATGTAATGTAGCTCTGACTGGCCTGGAACTTGCTGTGTAGACCAGAGTGACCTTGAACTCACAGAGAATCTCTAAGGCCCAAGACACCTTAGCCACGACTACCACCATTACAGGCTCAACAGAGACCAGTCAGAGAGTTAGGCCTGAGTTTTGGTTTAGTCTGAGATAACACCCAGTTCCAGGAAAGACCAGAAACTGACACTACCCAGGAACGGGCCAGTTAACATAGTAAGAGGGAAAATGCCTAAATTTTCAACTGTTATACTTATAACTGATATCCCTAAGCCCAGCACACATCTGTCCCCTTTTGCCAAGAGACCCCTAGGCAAATATCAGCCAATGACATGTCCTAAATGATGGAAACCCCCTCACCACAACCTTTGCTATAATAAAAACCCTACTGCAACTGGGCTTGAGGCGCTCCAATTGAACTTTTCCATCAGACAGATGAAGGGTCCAAACTCAAGCTTGAGTAAAGGTTCTATGCTTTTGCATATGGATTCGAACTCCTTGATGGTTTTTGGGGGATGTTGCTATTTGGTCGTAACATTTAGGGCCTCGTCCAGGATCTGCCAGGCCTACCCTAACCAACAACTGTAGAGTCTTTGGCTGGCCAGTAAGTTTTATTTGTTGTGCTTTCACTTTTTCTTCATCTTTTTCTATGCCGTAAAAGGGACCCTAGTCTGTAAGTCTGTAAGTGCCTGTTTTGGGTCTTGGCAGATGCACTGGAAGACCACCGGCAGGGGCCTGGGAGATTGCTCAGGACTTTTCTGACTGGAATTGCATCCTATTACTATCCTTGGGGAGATGAAGTGGGTCACTACCAAGGTTGGATTGAGGCTGGTGTCTCAATTTCAGTTTTGCCTTAGGGTTGTTCATTGTCTTGTGTTCATTGTCTGGTGACCTCAGTGGTTAGGGGAGACAGGGTTTCGACCCCTCCCCAAGCCCAGGGTAACTCTCAAATTGGATGAGAAACTTACAGACTTTGTAATAGACACAGGAGTCCAACATTTGGTTCTGACCAAACCCCAAGGAAATTTGTCCCACAATAAGTCTTGGGTGCAGGGATCCACATGTATGATGGATGATGTCTTAGACTACCTGAAGAACAGTGGATCTTGAAGTGGGCTGGGTATCCCACTCATTCCTGGTCATACCTACCTGCCCCTAATTCTTATTGAGAGATTTACTTACTAAAGTTGGGACTCAGACATCATCCAACAAAAATGGCATTTCAATTACAAATAAAAATGAACAACCAATTCAAGTCTTCACCCTTCAGCTTGAGGACGAATATAGGCCACATCAAAGACTAACCCTAACCCCAAGGACGTGTTCACAAGGGTGGCTCAATATCCTGAGGCCTTTGCAGTGACTGAGGGAATGGACCTAGCTAGCATAGAGCACCTGTGCTTGTTGCATTCAAGCCTGATGTCCACCCCACTAGAGTTTGGTCATACCTATGTTGTAGGGAGTGAAAGAGGGGATCACCCCTCACATATGACATCATATGAAACAAGGGATTCTGATCTCCTGCCAGTCCTCTTGGAATACCCTCCCTGCTCCCAGTTAAGAAACCCAGCTCAAATGATTACTACAGCCCGTGCAAGACCTTTGGGAAGTCATCTGCAGGGTTATGGACATTTAACCCACAGTGTTCAATCCTTAAACCCTTTGAGCTCACTTTCCCTTACCAGGGTCTGGTACATGGTACTAGATCTCAGAGATGCTTTCTTTAGCCAGCCTCTTGCCCCAATAAGTCAGTCTTGTTTCCTTTTGAATGATATGACCCTGAATAAGGTCACAATGGACAGCTAACCTGCACCAGGTTGCTTCAGGGGGTTCAAAAATTCCCAAGCCATTTTTAATGAGGTCCTATATGAGGACCAAGGAAATACTGGAGGGGACACCCACAGTCACCCTTTTACAGTATGTGGATGACCTCCTGATAGCAGCTGGCACTGAAGAAGACTGCAGGTAAGCACTAGTGATCTGCTAACCACCTTGGGGAATTTGGGGAATCTGGCATCAGTTAAAAAGGCTAAATCAGCCAAACAGAAGTAACTTATATGGGACATATATTCAGAGGGGGAGCAGCAGTGGCTCTCAGATGTCTGTAAGGAGACAGTGCTCAAGATATTCACTCTAACCACCGGAAGGGAAATTAAAGAATTCCTTGAGTCAACAGGATTCTGCCGACCCTGGATCCCCAAGTTTGTTGAACTGGCTAAGTCATTATATGAGGCCACAAAAGAAAGCCAGCCCTTCCAATGTACTGGGGCTGAAGATAAGGCTTTCAATAAAATCAAATAGTCCCTCCTCTTGGCACCTGCACTAGGGCTGCCAGGCATCACCAAAGCCTTCCATCTCTACATAGATGAAAGAAAAGTCATAGCCAAATGGGTCTTAACCCAAACCCTAGGACCTTGGGAATAGGCCAGTGGCCTCTCTATCCAAAAGACTAGACCCAGTGGCAGTCAGTGGGCCCCCATGGTTAAAGATTGTTGTTGTCGCAGCCTTGTTGGTCAAGAATGCTGGCAAGCTAACCATGGGACTGAAGCTCCTCCTTACCACTCCCCATACCTTTGAAGGATGCTCAAACAGCCACCTGACTGACAAATGAGCAACATTAGCATGACACACTCTCAGAGCCTCCTCCTTAGCCTCTCCCTGCCCCACATGTTTATTTCCTTTCCATAAGGCCTTGAACCCCACATCCCTGCTCCCTGACCCAGACCTGGACATTCCACTACATGGTTGTTCAGGAATCATAAGCCGGGTCCTCAGGCTGCAGATCAGCCCCTGCTGGATGCAGAGCTTTCCTGGTGTATGGGCAGGAATAGCTTCATGCAGAATGGCAGAAGTTATGTGGGGGCTGTGGTGGTGAACAAGGAGACTGTTTCAGTGATGACCCTCCCATGAGGGCTGGACTTATAGCCTTAACCAAGGCACTGGAGATGGCAAATGGCAGGAGGCTGAACATCTACACGGACAGCCATTCTACCTCTGCCTTGTCCCATGTTCATGGAGCTATCTATGAGGGGCTCCTCATTGCTAAGAAAAAGACTATTAAAACCAAACAGAAGATCCTGGACTTACTGTCAGCCTCATGGTACCAACCAAATTGGCCATCATTCACTGCCCTGGACATCAAAAGGCTGATGCCAATGTCAGGAGAAACTTGAGAACTGATTAAAAAACAAAGGAAGTGGCTGAGCCGTCTACTGAGGTCCTGGCACTCACTGTGCCAGACCTAGGACCTTCTCATCTCCATGACCTCCTGGCCTACACCCCTGAAGATTTGTGCATGATACATAGGCTACCATTGGTACAGAAGCCTGAGATAGGGTGGGTAACAGAGAGCAGGGGACTTTTCCTGCCTGGAAAATTAGCAGATGCTCTCCTACACGACATTCATTGCACCACCCATCTAGGGACCAGAAAAATGGAGAACTTGGTGAGGTGGCCTCATTACAAAAATCTTTGATCTCAGGCACAAGATTGAACAGATAACTGAAAAATGCCTAGTTTGCTACCTCAGCAACATGGACAGCTTACCTAAGAATCCAGGAACCAGACTCAGGGGAACAAAACAAGGAGCCCACTGGGAGATGGATTTCAATGGAGGTCAAACCAGGAGCCCACTGGGAGATGAACTTCACAGAGGTCAAACCAGGAGCCCACTGGGCCGTGGATTTTACACAAGTCAAACTTGGTAAGTATGGTATTTATAGATATATTCTCTGGTTGCATGGAAGCTTTCCCCACCAGACATGAGACCTCTAAAACTGTGACTAAGAATTTTTTGGAAGACATCATTCCAAGGTATGGTATCCCTATTTCCCTGAGTTCTGAAGATGGACCAGCTTTCATCTCTCAGATAACACAACTCCTGGTTAGAGCATTGAGGGAGAATTGGAAATTACATTGTGCTTACAGACCTGAGAGTTCATGAACAGAACCCTAAAAAATATCCTTATCAAATCAACCACGGAAACTGGTGGTGACTGGTTCTCCTCTTTGTCCTCTATGGGTTCAAAGCTCATCCTATACTTTGGGGCTAACTCCTTTTGAAATCATGTTCAGCAGACACCCTCTTATTCTTCCAAACTTGAGATCTTAACTTTCCAAATTTGATGATGTTAACCTGGTTGCTTCCGTTGAGGCTGTGGTCCTCTCTTTCAGGGATTTATGGTTCTGCCTCAAGGTCATTTATGAAGCATCCCTGTTACTCATCCTGCACAAGTTCCAGTCTGGAGACTGGGTCTTTGTGAAGAGACACTAGAAAGGAACCCTGTAACTTTGCTGGAAAGATCCTTACACAGTAATACTGATCATAATTACGGCCCTAAAGGTTGACAGCATCATCACCTGAATCCACCACTCCCACTCCACAACAGTAGACCCAGAGATAGAGGATCCCAACACTGGGTACCCTGGGAAAAAGGCTCTCCAGATTGGAAGTTTGATTTGTGGGACCTACTTCTGCCCTTATGGGACCAACACGTCTTTAGAATTAGTCATTTCTATGTTTACCTGGGACACAAAACCAGTAAGTCCTGGCACCACAAGTGTGTGTGTGTGTGTGTGTGTGTGTGTGTGTATGTGTGTGTGTGTGTGTGGTGGGAGCAGTTACCACTTCTGTGCTTCCTGGAGTTGAGGGAGTACTGGACCAATTTGGTGTATACCACCAGTTAAGAATGACCTATCTCTTAGAATGTAAAGTTAGGATTTCATGAGAAATCCCTAATAACTCCCACCTGATAAAGTCATGTGAGTTGTGTCTTCATTCTCACACCTTCACTATGGATCAAAAAATAATTTTTGTTGGGGCTGGACACTGACATAGTGATGCCCAACATGGGGCTGATTGGTGAACCCTAAAATACACTGGAAAAGTAGCCAGACATATGGAGGAGAACATGAGAAACCCACAAGAAATTTGTATCACAGGCGGGTACATGAGTAATGAGTGCTCAAAAATAAAAAAATAAAATTTAAGGAAGCATAAAATGAAAAAATTAAAAATCAGGAGTAAAAATTTGTAAATAATAGTCAGTTATATATGTTGATAACTGGTATAGGAGGGTCATCTGTTTATGTGTTACTTTCATTGGTTAATAAAGAAACTGCTTTGGCCTTTTGATTGGCCAGCCCTTAGGTGGGTAGAGTAGACAGAACAGAATTCTGGGAGGAAGAAAGCAGAGTCAGGCAGACGCCATGAATCTCCAGCCCAAGATGGACATAGGTTAGGATCTTTCCTGGTAAGCCACAGCCTCGTGGTGCCACACAGATTTAATGGAAATGGGTTAATCAAGATGTGAGAGATAGCCAATTTGAGGCTAGAAATAATGGGCCAGGAAGTGTTTAAATGAATATAATTTGTGTGTTGTTATTTCGGGTGTACAGCTAGCCATGTGGGAGCCCGGCAGGATGAAAAGCAGGCCTGCTCGCCTCATCACTATAGATAACTAAAAAAAATTAAAGCAAAAGCAGATATATTTAGAGTCTATAAGCATGATGTTCAAGGAGATACAGCTTTTATTACTGCTAAACTGGTAAAAAAAATAAATAAGTACCTTTTTACTAGCGATTGCCTAGGTTACCGCTGAGATTGCTGCAGTTCCATGCACATTTGCTGTAGCTGAGTTTTGATGCACGTAGTAGTCAGGTAAATCTAATCCACCTACACAGTGGAGTCAAAAAGGCAACCAGGAGATAGAATAAATTTAGAGAGTAAATTTAACCCCACACAGTCAGCAGCCCAGAGTCGGTCAATATAACAGAGGAGAGGGTTCAGGAGTTCTCCTAAATTTATGATTACAAAATAAAATAAAAAATAATAAAATCAGCATGGCTACACCTGCCAGAGCTTGTGAGGGCACACTACTATCTTAGAGCAACCACAATGGCAGACACCAGAGAGCCTTTAAAAGTATTAGCCACTGACCTCTGATGGTACTTTTCAACTTAAAGAGCATGGCCTATGCCCAGGATAAATGAAAAATAAAAAATGGACACTGCCTGATCCCTAGTACAGGAAAAGGATTGAGAAAGCGTAGCCTGGCTCTAGCAAGGAGCTGGCAGGTTTTAGAAAAGGTAGCCTCAAAAAAACTACAGTTTCAGAGCAGTTAAAGGTCTATAAAAATAAATAAACAGGTTAAATATACTCATTTTTCCATTTCACAATTTTGCTTCTTTGTAAAAAAAAATCTGCTGTTCATAGGTGTTTGGATTGATATCGGTTTCCTTTGGTCTTCATATCTGTTTTTATACCAGTATCAAGCTGTTTTCAGTACTATGACTCTGTAATAAAGTTTAAAGTTAGAGATTGTGACACATTCAAAATTCCTTTATTGTTTAGGATTATTTAGACTGTCCTGAGTTTCTGTTTTCCTTATAAAGTTGAGGATTGTTCTATCAAGGCCTGTAAAACATTTTGCTATAATTTTAATGGACATTTACATTAAATCTGTTGATTGCTTTTGGTAAGATTGTCATTTTTGTTATGTTGATTCTACCTTCACAGAAAATATTTATAAAGGACTGTGCAAAGAAACCCTCACCATATGAAATGATACTCTTTATTCAGCCTCTGCTGGGCAGTGGGCTTGCTCATTGTTGCTCACTCCCTACATCCATGGGATGGTGCTTAACACCAGGTGGGGATTTTGTGTAATGGCTCAGCTATTCCCCAATATGAAATACTATGAGGAGACCCAGATGGAGTTGGCCCTGTCCCTAATGCTCCACAGAAAAAAATGGGCTATAGGGGTGACCACAGTTCTACTCTTCTTCCTGGTAGGGTTAGGCATAGCTGGGGTAACAGGAGTTGGCAATATGGCCTTGATTCTTAAAGATAAAAATCATCAGTCTCTTCAATTGGCCATTAATTTGAACCTCAAGAATATAGAACAGTTAATATAGAAGTTAAACTAGAAACTTCCTTAGATTCCTTGGCAGAAGCCTGGACCTCCTCTTTATATAACAAGGAGGCTTATGTGCCACCCTTGGGGAGGATTGCTGTTTTTAAGTAAATCAGGGGTAATTAGAGATTCCATGGCTTTGTTGAGAAAATGGATCAGATAAAGAATGTACAGAAACTGGATGGTATGAAAACTTGCTCAACTGGCCTCCCTGGATAACTACTTTGCTTTCAGCCCTAGTGGGATCCCTAATGATCTTGCTTCTTCTTCTCACCTTTGGTCCCTGCCTCTTCAATAGATTAACTGCCTTTGTCCAAGAGCAAGTCAGCAGCATTCAGCTAATGATCTTAGGTCACAATATCATCCCCATGAGCTCCTGAACAGACAGGACCCATAATTGAGCCCTCTGTCATTGGTACTTAAGAAATAGGGAATGTAAGACCCATGGCAGCTTAGCTATACTGCTGCCATGACAAACTCAACAGAAATGGGTCAGAGAAGTAACCCTATGATTCAGTTTACTCTAAGACAACCCCCAGTTCTAGAAAAGACCACCCAGGCATGGGCCAATTAATATTCAGTCCCAACTGTTATAGATAAGATCACCAAATGTCCTTAAGCCTAGTACATACCTATCCCCTTTCACCAAGACACCTCTAGCCAAATGTCAATCAATCAAGTGTCCTAAAAGTTGGAAACCCCTCACCCCAGCCTTTACTATGATTAAAACCATACCCCAACTGTTCTCGATGCTCTCTGATAGAACTGCTATGGTGGAACAGACAAGAGGGTCCAAACTTGAGGAAAAAAGACTCCTTACTTTTGCATATGGTCTTGGATTCCTTGGTGGTCTTTGGGGGATCTTGAGACTTGGGCATAACAAATCCACCTGCCTCTGTCTCCTGAGTGCTAAGATTAGAGGTGAGCACCATGCTTGTCTAATGTATATTTTTGATACCTTTGTAAAAAATAAGGCTGCTGTAACTGTGCCCATTCATTTATGGATCTTCTGTTGTATTTATTTGCTTCACATTTCTACTTTTGTGTTAGTGCCATGTTCTTTTTGTTACACTGACTCTTGCATAGTTTGAGATCATGATTTCTATGGGTTTAGAATTGCTTTGGCTCTTCAGGATCTCTTGTACTTTTCTATGAACCTCAGGACTTTTTTTTTTGTTTTATTCTATTAAGAATACTGTACAAATTTTGATGGTGCTGAGTCAAATGTTTGGGCCACAACCAAGGGCAAACTCAATTTCCAGTCCCTGCTCTTTCCTTTCCCGTGTGTCTTCTCTATCCAAATTGCTGGCTTCTCTATGACTAATTCCAATTTAGGTAGTTGCTGGCTTTTCCCCCTGATTCAAGGTATAACTTCACTGGGCAGTCGTGGGAGTGTTACAGGGTGATCAAAATATCCCACAACACTGGCCTTGGTACCTGAAAGGGTACCCAGGCTTTTGGGGAGTGCAAGATTTGCCGCAGTCACACCACATGGCAAGGTCTTACTAGAAATATTAAGCCAAGACACAAAATGACTGCCTCTGCATGGGAACCAGAGACAGCAATGAGTTGAGCTGAGATGTTGGAAAAATTACGGCAATTGTGGTTGAGTCATTGAAGGTGGGGTTAGGGAACTCTGTAAAACTTAGTTCTGGAGATAAGTAAAGACTAGTGCTTTAGTAACTTTCTATTTGCCCAGCATTCCTCCCTTTAATGTTTATGAATTGAAGAGAAAGGTCAAAATTTAGGCTGATGGAGATGGCATGGGATGGGCAACTCATTAAGTTGTCTCCTGTTTTTTGGGACACTGAATGCTATTGGAGCAAGGTTGTAGACCAGGCTGGCCTGAATTCACAGAGAAAGAGGCCATTTGGGGATGGTTACTAACTTGAGAAGGGTTGATTGCGTTTTACCTGGTCAAGGTTCAGCTGTTGTAAGAGTTCAATAAGGGTGTTTTTGAAAAAATGATTAGCTCGTTTCATGTTTACTGAGAACTGGAGATAATATGGCATATGGAAATGCCAAGGGATGTTAAGGACTTTGAATAGGGTTTAAGAAATTCAGGCCCATTATTTGATTGGAGGGAAATAGGGACTCCAAAGTGAGGGATGATCTATTAGAGAAGGTTCAAGACTGTTTGTCTCCTTTTGTTGGTGGCGGAACACCTCTACTCATCCTGAGAGGGCATTCACCAAGACCAAGAAGTACTTATCTGTTTGATGGTGGGCATATGTGGTGTGGGACAGTTGTCTGTATTCTGTCAATTATATTTTAAATAAATGCTGATTGGTCAGTAGCCAGGCAGGAAGTATAGGCGGGACAACCAGACCTGAAGTAGAGGTGGGTCAATGAGAAGAGGATAATTCTGGGAAGAGGAAAGCTTTGTCCGCAGTTATGGCTCAGCCATAGAAGAAGCAAGATGTGACCCACCCTGTTGAATAAGGTACCGAGCCACGTGGCTAACATAGATAAGAATGATGGGCTAATATAAGTTATAAGAGTTAAGAAGCCTGAGCTAATGGGCCATTCAGTTTATAGTTAATGTAGACCTCTGTGCGATTTCTTTGGAACTTAACAATTGCAGGAACCAGGCAGGACAGAAACTCAAACAACACATATGGGTAAAGTAAAGTTGTCAGTCAGTTCCTGAGAGAATAGGAAAAGGGGGCCATCTGTGTACCAGGTGCAGGTGGCCTGAGGTAATATGCCCTCATATATGTGTCAAGGAATAGGTTGGATTCACTGCAGGATGGGGTTTGAGAAGCTGAGGGGCCGGCATAGTAGGAAGGGAAGTGTGATATCATCTATTAGTGCTACCTGATGAGAGAGAAATTGGGAAGGAGGCAGTGTTTGGAGACCTTTGTATGTTAGATAAGCTAGGTTGTGAGAAGAGAAGACAGCAGGAGGAGAGCCAAAGGTTAGTTCTTTGATTCACAATAAGAAGTTTGGCTGCAGATAGAGCATGTGGGCAGGGCACCCAGCTTTGGGTGGTAAGGTCTTTGTTTTGTTTGATAAATGTTAATTCCCAGTTGGTGGACCATGACTCTGACGGCATATCCCTCTTTTTGTGATATATGCAGAGAAGGAACAGCTTAGACCTGGAAGGGGGACATATTATATAAATTTATGTTTAGGGAGAGACAAAGAGATAAGAGGATTAAGTGTCTTGAGAGTTTGGAGTAAGAGTGGTTATTGGGTTAGGGTAATGTACCAGGTAGGACCTTGCAATTGGATGATGAGGGGTGACATTTGGCTATAGACAGGTTTTGGGTATCCCTGACCTGGGCGCCCATCTGAGAAACTGGTAAGGGATATGGTATGTTGGTTTGTGTGACCTGGAGAGGAAGGGGATAACTGGCTCACCTGGGGTCAAACAAATGGGGGGTATGAATAAAATAGCAGCTCCCACTTTAGCTAGAAGGTCCCTTTCCAGTAAGACAATGGGACATGCTGGTCCACTAGGATAGAATGAGTAAGAGGGATACCCTTAAAGATGTAACTGAGTGGGGGGGGGGGGTTGGAGAGGTTTGTAAGGCTGTCCCCTCCACCCTGACAATAGGGAAACGAGAAAGAGAAGTGGGTCATATATCTCCATTAGGACTTAGTATGTAGCCCTGGTATCCCAGAGGAAGGAGATGGGTAACCCTGATATCAACCATGATGACTACCCGGCCTCCCTGTCAGAGATGGTAGTGATAGTGCCAAGAGAGCCTGTGTCCCCTCAGTCATCCTTGTCCAGACCTAGGAGGTCAGCCCAATGCGCGAAACAATCCCATACCAGTTTGAACTTAGTATTAAAAAGGTTATTTATTTGAGGGGAAAAACTTACAGAACACCGTCCTACATGACCAGGAAAGGAGTCTAGTCGCTGGAACTGGAGTCCAAAGCAAGAGAGCCAGAGACAGGCTGCTCCTGCTTTTTAAAGAGAAAGAGACCACGCCCCAGTGGGCTGGTATCTCAATGGCTATTGGCTGAAGGAGTGGAAGGAGCTCCTGCAGCACAGCCAGAGGGCAGTCTGGGCCTGATATCTCTGTGTTGCAAGGAACACAGGGACAGTTGATAGTCCAGTATTCCTCTTAATGACACTTTGGACATAGAGTGTTTGTGAGGGTTAGGGCAGGCCCAGGCCCAGTGACGCTCTTGACTGCATTAGAAACAGGGACCAGGCAGTTCTCAGACTTTGGGAGGCAAAGGAGCATAGGCAATCGCTGTGGCAGCTGGAAGGCTTTCACCAGCATGTGGTATTTTGTTTTCCAGCTCTCTCATCTCTCCCATGGTACATTTGGAAGGCCAGTGCCAGTGTTTCTTGCTTGTGGAATTAGGGGTCCCCTCTGTAAACTTGTAAGTTTGACCCTAATGTTGGGGAAACCCTGGGAAAAGAAGTAGCTCATGAGGAGCTGTTTTGCATCTGTGGTGATGAGGTCCTAACTGGCATATCATAAGAGAGCCTTGGTAAGGCACTCCAGGAATTGAGACCAGTTTTCATGTCTGTCTTGGACGACCTCTTGTTTTTTTCATAGTTTAGTGCTTTAAGGACAACCTTAATGAGACCAGCCAGGAGTCAGGTCATGAATTGATCTCTAACTAGGATACCCCTGGGGTGTTATAGCTCTAATTGGGATCCAGCTAGGGGACCACCTCAACCCAGGTTAGGTGGGCAGTGTTAGTTTGGTGGATCTTGTCTGTATGTGCTCTAGCCTCTTCCCAGACTCACCAGAATTTCTCAGGGAGAAGGTTGTTCATAAGAATCCTATAGATGTCATGGAAGATAAGGTTGTAAGACTGGGTGATATATTGGAACTCTTTGATGAAAGTAAAGGAGTTGGCTGTGTAGGACCCCAATCTTTTTTTTTTTAAATTGGGGCTGCTCAGAGAGAAAGGCACATGAGTCCTCACTAGGGTGATGGCTCTGGCCACTTCACGTAAGGGACGGACAGGGGCTAGAGCAGGTCAAGAGGAGGGGCCTGGAGTGGTGTGGGTAGGGTGGCTGAAGAGCTAAATGAAGGCAATAGAAGTGGTGATAGGTAGGGACTGTGGGTTGAGGTCTGTAGGAAGGAGGTTTCTCAGTTGGTCTAACAGTGGTAGAGGGAGAGTTGGTTGGAGGTTTGGGCTTTTGCTAGCAGCCAGCACAGAGGGAGGGCTTAGAGCAGAGGTAAGAGAAAGTCTGGTCTTCAATAATATCTTTCCATTTCCACTATTGATCACAATAGCTGTAAAGATCCTGAATAACATTGGGATCTAAGGCTGTTAGGTGGCTATTTGGACTGTTATCCAGGGGGTGTTTAGGCCAGATTTGGTTGCAAAAGCAAATAAATTTAGGAGCCTCTAGGTTGAGTGCTAGGTGGTGAGGCTGGAGGTTTTCTAAGAGATATTCCAAGGGGGAGTCAGAAGGTATTCCCATGAGTAAGAGAGAAGTTTGTAGCTTACAGCCAAGGGTGTCCCCAAGAGTCTGGAGGACTGAAAGAAGACAAACTTATTAGTGGGTTATAACCACACTTAACAGGAATGAGATAGATAGCCCGAAGTACCAGGGCTTTTGAAGCAGAAGGCAAAAAGACCAAGCCCAGGACCAAGGTCTCACCCAAGGGAAATGTTGGAAACAAGGTTGTTGAAGAGAGCCAGCCATAGCATTAAAGACTGTGGCTGGGGGTACCTCTACCTCCAAGACTACCATAGGAGTGGTGATGTTCAAGGGTCACTTTCTCGGACTCGGAGTATGTTTACATCTGAGTAGTTGACTCGCCTAATTGCCAGTGGTGGATTGGTGAGTGATTGGTGAGTTAGAAGGTGAGCCTGTCTTGGGTGGAATAGAGGTGAAGGACAGGATCCCATTGTGGCTCTGACCCCAAGAGTGAGCAGGGCACTGGAAGAGCCTATATGAGTTCCAGAACCAATGAAAGGGTACCCAGGCTTTTTGGAAGTGCTAGAGTTACCACAGAGTCACCTTATGTGGCAACATCTCATTTAAGAGAATTATTAAGCCAGGACACAAAATGTCTGCCCCTGAGCAGAAACCAGAGACAGCTGCAAGTCGAGCCAGGATGGTGATTTATATAGGGTGAGCAGGAGCATGAGCACATAGACCTGGAAAGTACAGCAATTGTGGTTGAGTCATGGAAGGTGGGGTTGGGGAAGCACTGTAAAACTTAGCTCTGGAGTTAAGCAAAGGCATTAGTAACTTTCTATTTTCCCAGTAGTACCTTGTCTAGTTGGTCATTGAGTTTTAAAAAAAAATGTCAGTGTGTTACTATTGTGTGTCTGTATTTCTTCATTCCTTCCTTCTTTCCTTCCTACCTTTCTTTCTTTTTTGATATGATCTCACTATGCAGCCTTGACTTGCCTATAACTCACTATGTAGACCAAGTTGATCTCAAACTCACAGAGATTTGCCTCTTGAGTACTGGTATTAAAGGTGAATGCCACTATGCCTAGCTATTATTATTGTGCAAATATGTGTGTACATGATCTGTGCCATAATATGTGTGTGGATATCAAAGGATAACCTTGTAAAGTTAGTTCTCTTCTTCTACATGTATGTGGGTTCCAGGATCAAACTCAGGTTGACAGGTTTATGTAGCAAGTGCCCCCCCCACCATTGAACTACCTCACTAGCCCCCAATCATTCAGGTTTTGTTTAGTTTAGTTTTGTTTAGTTTAGTGATGAAGTCTCTCTATGTAGCCCTGGCTGTCCTGGAATTCCTGTGTAGACCAAGCTGAACTTGAACTTATAGAGACCTGCTTGCCCCTGCTTCCTGAGTGCTGGGATCAAAGACTAATGACCCTATGCCTGGCTCCCAATCATCCAGTTTTGACAATACTACCTCCTCTGTGTCTCTGGACTTGTCCAGTCTCTCTTCATCTTCCAACTACCAAACTAGGGTTTCTTTCTGTAGATCACCACACCAGGCTTGCCTCTGAGTCCCTTCCCTCCTCCAGTTTAATGTTATCATCCCTAACTCATTGCCTACAATACAGGTAGCCTGTATGGTATTCTATGTTATTACAGCCTTTTAGTGGTTTTCTGTTACCCCAGAATGCATTTCCATCTAGTCAGTCTGATTTCCCACGTAGGAGATCTCACTCTTCAGCCTTTTCTTTGCAAATGCCTTTCCTACCCTACTCCATTATTAGGGTTGTAGCCTCCTCTAAATGACTTTTCCTTAAATGTCCCTGCTCTGTACTGTGTTGAGCCCTTGAGCGTCTGTGTCTAGAACACTCTAATTTGTCCTTTCCCATCTTTATTTAAGTTTTATGCATCACTTCTGTGGTCCTGTGGAAGTAGCCAGCACTATCCTCCTGTCTAGCACTTGCTATACCGATGGGGACTGAAAAATGGGTGAGTGAGCTGTCAGCATCTTATAGGCAGCGACTCCATTCCCTGTGGAATCCTGTAGTCTAGACCAAGTCTCTATTGCATAGCCGATGCTCACAGAATTAGTATACTTGTGAGGGATTGCGGTTTCCAACAGGTTTCCACTAAACAGTTGAGGAAAAGGTGCCGAGTTAGTGGCAAGAGAGAAGAAATGAAGTTTGATGCCTTGATATTTAAAACTTGTTAAAACAAACATTCAAGCATTTGTATTTGCAATCTTACAAATATGCTATAGATCTTAAATGGGTTTTTGGTATATTCCAGCTGTGGTGGTTTGAATATAATTGGCCCCCCGTAAACTCATAGGGAGTGGCACCATTAGGAGGTATGACCTTGTTGGAATAGATGTGGCCTTGTTGGAGAAAGTCTGTGACTGTGGGGGTAGGTTTTGAGGTCTCCTTTGCTCAAGTTTTGCTCAGTGTGACACTCAAACCACTTCCTGTTGCCTGCAGATCAAGATGTAGCACTTTCAGCACCATATCTGCCTGATTGCCACCATGTCACAACCTGGTGATAATTGACTAAACCTCTGAAAATGTAAGCCACCCCAATTAAATGTTTTTCCTTTGTAAGAGTTGCACTGGTCATGGTGTCTCTTCACAATAATAGAAACCCTAACTAAGACAGAATTTGGTACTAGGAGTTGGGGTATTGCTGTACTAGACCTGACCGTGCTTTTCTTTGAAGGGGTATGGGCCTTGGGACTGTGGATTAGAAAAACAGTTGAATGCTTTAAGTGCTGCTTAATAAGTCAGACTAGGAGGAGCATGAAAGACAGTGGTGCTGAGTATGATTTGATGAACTCGGGAGGTTTCAGAGGAGAAGAATATAATATGTGACTGGAGATTGTTCTCGTGATATTTTGGTGAAGAATGTGGCTGCTTTTTGCTCTTATCCTAAAATTCTAGCCTGAGGCTAAAGTGAAAAGATTTGGATTAATTCCATTGGCAGAGGAAATTTCAAAACTGTAAGACCCAATCATGACAAGCTCAATAGAGGCCAGAGTCTTAGTAGTTTATCCTAATTACCTGGTTCCAAGAAAGACCACAAACTGAGACCATCCAGGCACCATCCAGGAACAGACCATCCAAAGGAAATTCCTATTGTTCCCACCATTGTAGACAGGATCACCTACCTGCACACACCCATCACTTTTCACTAGGACACCCCTAGACAAGTGTCAGCCAATCAAGGATCCTGAACCTTAGAAATCCCTCAGCCTTCCTTTCCAGTAAAAACCAAACCCCATCCAGGTGGTGGTGGCACATGCCTTTAATCCCAGCACTCAGGAGGCAGAGGCAGGTGGATCTCTGTGAGTTTGAGGCCATCCTGGTCTACAAGAGTTAGTTCCAGGACAGGCACCAAAGCTACAGAGAAACTTCATCTTGGGAAAACAAAACAAAACAAAACAAAAAAAAAAAGAAAAAAAAAAACCAAACCCCTACTGATCTTGAGGCTCTCTGATCAGCCAATATGTTGGACACACAGAGAGTTCAAATTTGCAAATTTGTATAAGAATAAAGGCCTTTTGCTTTTATATACAGTACTTCATTTCCTAGTTGGTTTTGAAGGGACTCTGTGATCTGGGCATAGCAAAAACAGCCTAGTATAGATTCTATTGTGTGATTATTAATGCTAACTCCAATGAGGATTTCTAATGAAAAGAAGAAAGCTGAGCAAGTAAAAATAAAGAAAAATGTACAATTTGAGGAGAAAGGGAAGTGGAATGGAGCTGAGTCCTGTATTCAAGGAGATGAACAGATTAAGAAATGGAGTAAAGGGAGTGGTGACTTCAGGGCAAAATCCCACCCAGCTAAATTTCCAACTTTTGCAAAGGAATTAAAGAAAAATTTAGGCAAAGCGGTGGTGGCACAGGCTTTTAATCCCAGCATTGGGAGGGAGAGGCTGTCAGATCTCTGAGTGTGAGACCAGCCTGGTCTACAGAGTGAGTTTCAGGACACCCAAGCTTAGGAAGTGAAGGAAACTATCAAAAATAGAAAGATGATGAAGATGTTATTGAACAAAGGGTTCATGTTTCAGTCCCAGTAAGCAGCAGAACTTGGCAGCTTCAGCCGTGTGGTTCTGGAGTTAAGGACAGAAGAAAGGAAAGCAACTTAAGCCAGGTGTGTGTTAGGGGTGTCACTGAATGGAGGCTTAGGGAGGCCATTGTGTGAAGTTGTGAAGGTGAAGCCTGGATTGCTTTGAAGACCCTAAAATGTTAGAAATGCCAGAGCCCTGGGATACCTGCCAAGAACTGTTAACAACCCAAGAGAGAGAAATGCGCTACAGTCAACAAAGCTGGAAGGAACTGGAGATCTGAAGAGCAGTTTGACACAAGACATGACATGCAGAGTTTGGAGTTTGCTCCAGCTGATTTTTGGTCTTGTTTTTGTTCAGTATTTCCTCACTGTGCTCCCTTCCCTACGTGTTGGAATGGTAATGTATATCCTGTGCTATTATATGTTGGAAGTATGTCATCTGTTTTTGATTTTTACAGGTGATTGCAGTTAAGAGATTGCATGAATCTCAGAAGAGACTTCGAACTTTATGTTAAATATTTTCTCTTTTGGCCAGGAAACCTCTCTGCTGACACAAATAATTAAAAAATGCCCATGTTTAATAGATGTTCTTACTCCCAGGTAGCCCCAGGAAAACATGGAGAGAAGAGAGAGAAGGGAAGACCACGTGAAACCTGGAGACCACATTTCATTCTCTAAGGGGCAGTGTAAATAGCCTGTGGGAGCAGTCTTCCCTAAGGAGGGGTTACTGTTTGGTGGGCTTTTTGAAGGTGGAGTTTGGATTGAGGCAACTCCAAGGGGAGGGAGCTTATCCCAGGAACTGGGGTGAAGCCCCCAGCCAAACAATCCAGACTTTTTATAAAAGGAGTGCCAGTGAATTGAGGTGAAGCCCCTCAGCCAAACATTTTAGACTCCTTGGATAAAGGGGTGCCGACTTAAGTCTGGCTACTTCCTGTGGACATGGGGCAAGGTGGGAGAGGGGAGAGCTGAGAATTGGTGGACGATTCAGGCCTCTAGCCCTAAGTCTGGGGTCCCTCAGGGATCTCACTGGGTACTCCAAATGTTATAGAGTTTGTGACCTCTGGGAAAAGACCATAAACTCAATTTAATTTTAATTAAACATATATTGATTTACTGCTAGCAGGATAAACAGTCTCTGAGCCAAAATTGAGATTGCCATGAGAAGGGGGGTAAGGGAAGGATTTTTAAAGGTGAAAGCCAGAAGAAGATCTTCAAAATCTACTCAAGCAAACAAAAATTGATCTTTTCTGTCAAGTGCTTAAGGCAACTCAAAACAATCTTTTGTTATCTGTGTAAGCAAGTAGTCATATCATAACAAGTAATCATTTTTGGGTGAGGGTCACTGAGTCAGGGTTACTCAGTATCTTATAGGGAATGTGTCTTATAGGGACTGGAGTCAGAGACCAAAGGCTAGTGGGTATCAAGATGGACGTCTGTTATAAAATGGAGTTTCTTTAAGTTGTCACAAGGCAGCCAAAGTAGTCAACTGAGGAGCAAGGCTTAAGTGTTCTATGTAGGATAGTGAAAGTACAATGGTCTTTTCATCATTGTCATCATCATCATCATCATAATTATTATTTTGAAGACAGGGTTTCTCTGTATAGCTCTAGCTGTCCTGGTACTAGAGACTAGCTGGCCTTGAACTCAAAGATCTGCTGGCCTCTGCCTCCCTAGTGCTGGGATTAAAGATGTGTGCTGCCATTCCTATCTTTTTTTAAAATATTTATTTATTTATTATGTATACAATATTCTGTCTGTGTGTATGCCTGCAGGCCAGAAGAGGGCCTAAGAGTCTGTGCTTATTGGTCTTCTTGATCTTGTTTGCAGCAACTCCAAGCATAGACAACTCTGTGTTCCTTCTGGGCTCCAACTCTGGGACAAAGCTTTCACCACCCAGCCCAGACTGTGAAAAAGGACTGGCATGCTTCATGAGACTTTGATCTTTAAACAAATCATGTCCAGTCTGCCCTTTGAGTACAATTTCTCCAGTATCTATTTTGCTTTGTGGATTCCCATCTGCCACCTTTTTCACAGCAAAGAGCTCCTACACTCTCAGAGTTGAGCATATAGCCTTGACTTATCATATCGGTGATAACTTGAGGGGAAACGAGTAAAGGGAATTCTTCAGAGATCTGAGTTTTCCTCTGTTCCTGGGCAGTTAGTTAATGATCTGCCAGTAATCCCTACTCTTGTGGAGATCAGGACTATGTTTCATCACGTGTCTAAAGGCTCAGGCCAGAGGGCATGTTGTACACAGGGGAACTTATCTCTGACCTCCTTTGCTTCATCTTTAAAGTCTAACAGTTTGTGGCTTTGTGTCTTCCCAGTTCTCAGTCTCTGCGTTGTTATACTTCTCCATTTCTAGTCTTGGGGGTAAAGGAGAATGTCTTCCATTAGGGAGAAAGAAACCTTGGAGTTTACAAAACAAAATAACAAAATTTCACAGGAAGCTGCTGCCCCCCACGCCTGCTCATTGCATTTCCTTCTCCTTTCCAGTCATTTCTCAACTTCCAGAGTAGCATAGTGTGGTGTCATCTGATAATCCAATATGTTTGGAGGGCTTCCTCAGGCCTGAACCTCCACACTCTGGTGGATGTATTGCCCACTTATGTCTTTTGTAGAGCTGGTTACAACTCCTGATGTGAGTGGGACCAGTGATCTAGAAATCTAGCCTCTCCTCCATCTCCATTGACTGATTTTTCTTTGAGTGTGTATATGTGTATTCCTGTGTGAGTTTATGTGTATCACATTTGTGCAGGTGCCTACAGGGTCTAGAAGAGACCATGAGACTCCCTGGAAATGGAGCTACAGGCTGTTATGATTTACCATGCAGGTGCTGGGAGCTGAACTCGGTCCTCTGAAAGAGCTGCTAGTACTCTTACTGCTGTGCCATCTCTTCAGCCCAGATGTAGATGATGTCTAAAAAATTTAAAACCCTTTCATTTATTTGGCAGCATTTTACCTAGGAAGAGCAAGAAACCTTCCAGGGAAGGGAGCAGAGAGCACAGCTAGTCAGTGGGCATCCCTGGTGCACAGTAACTAGACCAGGAAGGACGGGAAAGGAAGCCCCAAATGGCAGGACCGGAGCAGATAACTGACAATAAAGAGGTTGTGAGTTGGCTGTTGGTATTTCCTCCCTTGCCACCTGGAAAGGGAATTGCTACCAGGCTCTCTTATGGGTATGACTTAGGCCAGGTTCTGAGAATATAGAGACAAATCAAATATAGTCTCTACAGGGTTGACCAGATGGCTGAGTGGGTAAAGATGCTCATTGTACAAACCTAATGGCCTGATTGTGATGTCCAGGATGTCTGTAAAGGTGAAAAGAGAAAACCAAAGTTTTTCTCTGACCTCCACATGTGCTTTGTGGCATGTAGCCTTCCCCCTTTGATAAAGTCTTCCTTAAAAATGTAGTTTCTGCAAATTTTTAGTCTAACAAAGGAAATATGCAACAAATAAATGAGTTGAGGTTTTCAAAACATGTGGCATTTTTCTGGGTAGAGATGACAGTTGCATCGGTGATAGGTAACATTATCCACAAACTATCTTCTAAGCATTTGCACAATGATTAACTTCTTGACTTTGACACCATCCACCTTAAGTATAGACTGCTACAGTACCTGCTTCATATAGAGAATCCAAGGAGCAGAGATATACAGAACCTGGTTGAGGTCTCCCAGCAGCTGGGACTCAGGAACAGAAATCCAGCCCAGATGGTGGGACTCTGTGACCTGTGCATGTCACCAATGTGGATGCAAGTAAGTCATGCAAAGGGCGGAGTGGTGCCATTTCTGCCTTGCTTGTCTGCACTTTGGCCTGGGATGTCTGTAAAGGCCCTGGTTGAAGGGGACTGCAGTGATGCCTTCCACTCCATCTGTCCCAGGTTACTTGCTCTCCTAGAGGCTTGCATAGCATAGTACTTTTGTTTGTTAGGACGCCTGACTGTTTTGTCAGCTTCTAGAGAGCAGGGACTTACAACTGTCTGGAAAACTTCAAGTAGTTATAAATGATGTTACATTTGCTCATGGCTCGCTTCATCAGTCACTGATTCAGGCCAAGCATGTTTTCCTCATTTACCTTCTCTTTGTGTTCCCCTACACTATTTAAAAAAAAATCAGGATTAAAAAATATATCTATTGATATGGATATGAGTGTTTTGTTTGCATGGACATCTGTGTACCATGTGTGTGCTCAGTGCCTACGGAGTTCAGGATTGGGTATCAGATTCCTTAGAACTGGGGTTACAGACAATTTTGAGCCTCTATGTGGTTTGGGGAACTGAATCCAGGTTCTCTTTCAGAGCAGCCAGTGCTTTTCTTTTTTCAGATAGGAGCTCACTAGCTGGCATGGAACTCACTCCGTAGACCAGGCTGGGCTTTAACTCACAGAGACCACCTCTCCTCTCCCCTCCTTTCTCCTCTCCTCTCCTTTTTCCTCTCCTCCCTCCCCTCCCCTCTCCTTTCTCCCTCCCTCCCTTCTTTCTTTCTTCCTTTCTTTCCCTGCCTCCCTCTCTCCCTCACTCCCTTCGTCTCTCCCTCCCTCCATTTTTCTTTATTATTTCTTCTTTTCTTTATTGAGACAGGCTCTCTCCTTGAACTTGGAACTTGCCTGTTCCCCTAGACTGACTTATCAGTGAGACCTGCAATTCGCCTGTCTCTATCTCTCCAGCAGAGTTATCACAGTCACTGATGTCCAGCTTTTTACATGAGAACAAACTCGGGTCCCTGTGCTCACATGGCAAGTGGTACTCACTCACTGAGCTATCACCAAGCTCATGTTACTGTGTTTGTTGCAGTGATTGGGGCCAAACTAAGTCTTCGGCTTGCTAAGTGAGTGCCCTGCCCCCAGGATGTCGTTCAATCTCTTACAACTTTAGTTTTTCAGGGTTAGTTTAAATGCTTGCTGTGAACAGTGTCTTGATCTTCCTTACAGGGAATATTTGTCAGATCTTTTCACAGGGTGACAGGAAAGGAGTTCTCTTGCCTTCCTTCTTCTCTTTCTGCTAAGTGTTTGTATGGTGTGTGTGTGTATGTGCGTGTGTGTAGGTGAACTCATCTGTGTGTGCATGTGTAGAGGCCAAAGATTGGTCCGAGTGTCTTTCTACACCTTAAAATGTTTTTAAAGGTTTATTTTTATTTGTATGTGCATGCGTGTTTTCCCTGTATGTCTGCATGTGTATCACGTGCTTGCCTGGTGCTTGCAGAGGTCAGAAGAGGGCATCATATCCTTGAAACTGGAGAGATAGATGGTTATGAGCTACCATATGGGGGCTGGGAGTCAAACCTGGTCCTCTGCTAAGTAATAAGTGCTTTCACCATGGAACCATATGTCATGTGTAACTCGCCACGGGTGTATGGATTCACATGGGTCTGTAAAATGAAGATTAGAGACACATGAGAACTAACTTAGCCTCTGTGGCTGCAGGAGGCTCAGTCTCGGTGAACTAAAGCACTTTTCCATGCCTCTTGGCGTCTTTATTTTTTCCTATCTTTACACTTTAGCTAGTAGATTTCCATATCTCAAAACAAACTGAATGAGGTTTCCGAACATACAATGCCAGGTGCAAATTGGTTTTCTAGATTTCCTCTAAACCAAGTTTTGCATGTGAGTTGTATCCATGGGAAACTCACAGACAAGATTCACATAGGGCAAGAAAAGGTAACACGAAGGATGGACAGGGGCTGAGTGAAGACTCTGGAGCATCTTTCCAGCTCCTCCACCTTACACACAGGGTCTTTCAGTGAGCCCAGAGGCCATTCACTGTTTTAGTCAGATTGTCTGACCAGTGGGACCCTTGGATCTGCCTGTCTCTGCCTTCTTCCCTCCCTCCTGCCTGGGTTACAGGTGCATAGGATCTGAACTCAGGACCTAATGCTTGCATGGCAGGCAGGCATTTTACAGGCTGAGCTGTCTCCCTCATAACTGAAAGTCATTAACCTAAGAAATCCTAACTGTTTGAGAATATGTTTAATTGTATTTGAATATTGCACAATGTATCAAAACATTATTCTGTACAGTTTTATGTCTTTGTATCAATTAAAAACAAATTTCATTTAAGAGAGGCCATGAGTTTGAGAGTGAACTGGGGGGGGAATTGTTTGATTACATTTTGATTTTTAAAAATTGCAAATATTTACATAAAATATTTAATAAAGAAAAACAAAAGTAATAAAAGTAAGCAAAACAATTTTCCAACACTTTGATTTTGTATCTCCTGAACTATGATAAGAATAAGCTCAGTTGTTAGGGTTGGGTTTACTCAGTGGTAGAGCACTAACCTATCACGTGTGCAGTCTTGTGCCCCAGCTTTACTACCTTGAGTGTAACATGCACTCGTGTGTACACAGACTCTCTGCTTAAGTCTACAGGTTATTTGGTTTGTTTTTTGAGAGAGCATCTTGCCATGGCTTGGTTTTCACTATGTAGATAAAGATGGTCTGGTACTTTTGGTAATCCTCCTGTATCAGCCTCTCAAATACTGGTATCACAAATGAATACTCCTACATCAGGCTGTGTACATCACTCAGTTGTTTGACTTCCTTGCCCGATTTTTCAGATCATCACCCTGAAAGAGCTCCCTCAGAGCAGGGCTGTGCACGAGGTGCTGCACAGAATCCTTAGCTGGCCCCTCTGCCCAAAACTAGAATGTTGTTCAGATCCCACCTCATGCCATGGTTACATTAACTTGTGGTGGTCAGGATTTAGAAGACGTATTTGTGGGTATAAATCAGCTGATTTTGTTTAATATAGAAGAGATGGCCTATGTGGATATAATCTACTGACATAAACTTTCCTTTGCTTAAATGGAGGTGATCTTAGGCCAAGCAAGCAAGACCTTGGATGGGTCTCCACCTGTTAGGGCAAAGACAACTCAGTCTCTGAACTGGTGAACTAACAAGTGTTTAAGCATCTACACAGGGTAGATACTATGGACACTATTTAGCTCAGTGGGTAGACGGTCAGCCTGGCATACCAGAGACCCTGAGTTCAATCCCCGGGACTATCTCAAATAAGGCAGAGGAGGTACACAGGCCTGTAATCTTAGCTCTTCCAGAGATGGTAGCTGGATGTTAAGGAATCAGGCACACCTGGTCTTTAAATAATAAAAGGAAACTTTGATCTAAATATGATAATTTATTACACAGCAGTAGAATGTGAGTATTGGTGTTTGTATCTGATAGATTGAATTAGGTAGATATTTTGTCATTAAAAACTGAGACAAGGGCTGGAGAGATGGCTTAGCCATTAAGTGTACAGGTACAAACTGCTCTCCCAGAGAACTGCAGTTTGGTTTCCAGGACCCATATGAAGTAGCTCACAGCAACCTGTAACTCCAGATCCAGGGGATGTGAGATTTCTGATCTCTGAAGGCTCCTGCACTCACGTGCACATATTCCCCATCCCTACCCAGCACATATATACATAATAAAATTGAGATAGAGGACCATCAAGTCTGATGACCTGAGTGGATCCCTGGAGCTCTTGTGGTGGAAAGAATCCTGAGTCTCACAGCTGTTCTCTGGCCTCCACATTAGTGGGATGACAGTGTCTCCCTCCAATATAAATATGTTCATAGAAAAAATAAGATAAAATTCAAATCTGTTGATGTGCACCTTTGTCTTGGTGCTGTGCTTTGTTTCTGAGGTGCTGGCCTCAGTCTCCAATGCTTCATCATGTCAATCCTGCATCCTCTCTTGGGGCTACTCTCCAGTCTATGCGTTTCTTTTGTTTGTTTTGTTTTGTTTTCTGTTAAGGGCCTTGCTATGTAACTTAAGCTGGTCCCAAACTCTTGGGCTCAAGCCATCCTTCTGTATTGCATTAGCCTCCTCACTAACCACCATGTCAGCTTACACCCCGAGTTTTGGTAACTGTGTAATTGCCACCTGAATTATGGTGTGTGATTTGACTCCCAAATCACTTTAAACACCTTTGCAGTATATTTCACTTTCAAGTGTCAATTCTTTTTAAAAGTAATAAAAAATTTTATGTGTATGGGTGTTTTGTGTGCATGTTCTCCTGTGCACTGCACCACTATGTGCCTTGGTGCCCAAGGAATCTAGAAGAGTCTTGCTTCCCTAGAACAGGAATTGCAGATGGCTGTGAGCCACCATGTGGGTGCTGGGAATGGAACATGGGCTCTTTGGAAGAACAACCAGAGCCATTAACCCGCATTGTATTGTCTGCCCCCCAAATGTGAATTCTTAGCACTATAAATTAGAATTACGTACTCTTGGTAATTTGAATGTCATCATGTGCTCTTTGTGTGTGTGACTTGCTGTGCATGGGGGCAATAAGGTTAAAATTTATCTTAAAAGACTTATTTTAAGTGTGTGTGTGTGTGTGTCTTTGTGTTTGTATGCAATACATGTGTGCACACATACACAGAGGCCAGAAGAGGATTTTCATTCTCTGGTACTGGAGTCACAGGTGGTTGTGAGCCACCCTCACATGTGTTGGGAACCTCTTTGCTAGAGCAGAAAGTATTCTTAATTCTGGAGCCATCTCACCACTTCCACATCTTCTGTTTCTTGAGATGGCGTTCTCCTCTGTTTAGGATGATTTAGACCTTCTGGGCTTAAGTGCTGAGGTGTGTGCATCAGTGATGTAGGAGTGTCATATATCAATCTGTTGATTTCATTGGTTAAAATAAAGAAACTGCTTGGCTGGTGCTATAGGTTAGAACATAGGTGGGTGGAGTAAACAGAACTGGGCGGAAGAGGAAGTGAGGCCAGAACTCACGCAGCTCCGCTCAGAGAAGCCAGCCTCCTCTCTCGCGGGCCGGAGGGGATCGATCGGCTCTCTGAGGCATGCTCGCGATGAAGCTCCAACCGACCCAAGATGGACGTAGGCTAGAATCTCCCCGGTAAGCGCACCTTGGGGTGCTAACACAGAATATTAGAAATGGGTTAGACCAGGTGCGAGAGTTAGCCCGTAAGAGGCTAGAGCTAGTGGGCCAAGCGGTGTTTAAATGAATACAGTTTGTGTGTTGTTATTTCGGGCATAAGCTAGCCAGGCGACTGGGGTGTTGGGGGAAGCAATCCCGGCGCCCCAATTTCAACAGATGGCTGCCCAACGTGTGGACAACTGAATCCACAGAAAGTCTGAGAAAGCTTGGGAAAGAGTAAAGCATGTTTTCTTGGTAGCAGCAGTTTCTCGATTCTGCTCTGCTTGCTAGAGGCAAGCATGCACTCTTATTTAAGAGAGGCTTCCTGACTCAGCTTTAGCTGCAAAGCCTTGCAGCTCTTTTAAGAGGTCCTGCCACAAAACACTTAAACATTGTTGACGAAAAGCTGAACGCATGGTTTTCGGTTTTCGCCGTAGCAGGAAAAAAGCTGCGCCATTTAAAAATGCCGGCTTTGTGGGCTGTCCTGCCAGAAAAAACTTGGACTCTTTTGAGCGGGCGGTTCGTGCGGTTTGCAAGCACAGGCTGCGGAAGCTCGCTTGCTGGCAAGGACCTTGAAACACTGTAGAGTTGTGGCTCTGAAGGCAGCTCTGGCCGGTACCTCAGCTACAAGGTTGGAATGGCAGAAAGCTAAGGAATGGACTGGAACTAGCTGGCAAAGCCACGCCTTTAGTCCTACTGAGATTGCTTGATAAATTAAAGACTTATGTGGTCAGAAAAACAGAGAGAGATACAGTAAAAAGAGATTCAAAGATAAAGAAAATTTTTAAATGGTTTACAGTGTGTTAAAAATATAAGCAAGCTAAAAGTAAGTTCTTAAGAGTAAAAAAAAATGAAAGAAAAAGAGAAGTTGGTCATGATAGTACACGCCTTTAATCCCAACACTTGGGATGCAGAGGGAGATTCACCTCTGTGACTTCAAAGTGTGGTAGCACACGCCTTTAATCCCAGTGCCTAGAAGGCAGAGACAAACAGATCTTTGTGAGTTCAAGGTGTGGTAGCATACACTTTTAATCCCAATGCCTGGGAGGCAGAGACAGGCGGATCTCTGAGAGTTCAAGAACAGCCTGGTCTACAGTGTCCAGGTCAAAGATATACGCTTAAAAAGCAAAAAGTTAAAAGTAAAAATAAATGAAATAGAGTTAAAATGAAGCCGTACAAAGATGGAAAATACACAGAGAATCTTGATACTGTATGCTATTATGCTCTCTTTGAATTGTTTGAATGCTGAGGAAGTAGCAAGAACTGCTAAAAGATATTTGTTTATAAATGCTGCTAAACTAACCCAACATAGATATTGTAAAAATGCCTTGACTTTGAAATTTGGATCTAAGGATATGATACTTTGGAAAGGAGTTTCTTTTTTTGTTTTCACAGAGGATGAGACCCTGTTCATTTCTTCTATTCCGATATGGTATGATGGACCACGCCCTCCTGAAGGGTTGCTATGAACGCCTTCAGAAAATTGCTTCGCTCAACTGCCAACTGAGATGAAACTAGCACACAGGTTATACCATGAAAGACCCAATTAACGACGCCCCCATTCAGCAGGAAGCAGTTTGGAGAGATAACTGCGCCCATGTTCCCAAATATGGTTTATAAGTGTTCTTTTACATTTAAAGGGGGAAATGGTATAGGTATGAATAATTTATATTGATATGGATTTTGCTTTGGTGATTTAGATTTAAGGTCAATTTTGTTATATGTATTTCTGCTCTTGATTAGGTGTAGTGATTGTGTAGTTCACTTAAAAATGTAATGTATATAGGTTGTTAATGGATAATCATCGATAATGGTCAAGCTTGTAGTTATGTTAGTTAGATTTTCTAGATATATAGAGATATATTTTAGTTAGATAGGCATTCTTCATATCTTTCAAAGACTACAAAATAGGAATTTAATGTTTTAATAACTTAGAACTTTTCATGACAATGAGACACTCTGCTCCTGTCAGCACCAATCTACTTCAATATGAAGATGGGCATTGAAGAGGATCCTTATGGAGTTTGATAGCCATTTGGGCAAGAAACTGCTCTTGCCTGGACTATTGCATAAACTGGACACAGAGAACCCGCAGAGAGAGGACTGATGAACTTGCCTAAAGGTGAGATGATCTTTCGGGGTTCCTGATTCATGAAAGAGTCTGCAAGACATTCTTCAGGACAAGCAGATAGTGACTGCCTTTGAAATTTCCTGCTTTGTGGAATGTCTGCTGAAAACTATGGGCCTGTAGGCTGAAGATGGATGCCCCAACGGTACAGAGGAACTTTGGGTGACTGTACAGGCAGCGAGATGTCTCTGTCATTTCTAGAGTTTAAACATTGCTTTTTTCTTGTTTGCTTAGATAATATTGTATCTTTCTGGAGTCTTTGATGGAGTTAAGAATAGTTAGTTATAGTTATACTTTTCCTTAGTTATGATAAAGATTATTGTAATTTTTACGTGATAACTGTTTTATGTAATTTTGCTATGTTAAAGTTAAAGCCTTTCCTTTATGTTTAAACAGAAAAAGGGGAAGTGATGTGGGAGTGTCATATATCAATCTGTTGATTTCATTGGTTAAAATAAAGAAACTGCTTGGCTGGTCCTATAGGTTAGAACATAGGTGGGTGGAGTAAACAGAACTGGGCGGAAGAGGAAGTGAGGCCAGAACTCACGCAGCTCCGCTCAGAGAAGCCAGCCTCCTCTCTCGCGGGCCGGAGGGGATCGATCGGCTCTCTGGGGATCGATCGGCTCTCTGAGGCATGCTCGCAATGAAGCTCTGACCGACCCAAGATGGACGTAGGCTAGAATCTCCCCGGTAAGCGCACCTTGGGGTGCTAACACAGAATATTAGAAGTGGGTTAGACCAGGTGCGAGAGTTAGCCCGTAAGAGGCTAGAGCTAGTGGGCCAAGCAGTGTTTAAATGAATACAGTTTGTGTGTTGTTATTTCGGGCATAAGCTAGCCAGGCGACTGGGGTGTTGGGGGACGCAATCCCGGCGCCCCAATTTCAACACATCAGTACCCAGCAGGATTCATAATTTCATTTTACACAGTTATCTCTTAACAGTAGCTAAGAATTTTATCCTGTGGACACATGATGATCTGTTCAGTTTCTCTATTGATGGAGTTTTAACATTATTGGTTGTTATGAATTATGATGCTGTGAGCATTCATGTATAACTCATTGTGTGCCTGTTTATGTGTTTTTTGATAAATATCTCACAATCCAGTGAGATTCCTGGGTTGAAGAAGTGTGTGTTTGACTTTATGAGAACTTATCAAATTTTCCTCCAGAGTGCTTGTACCAGTGTGCACCTAGCACCACGAGTGTGCTAGTCATTCCCAGGCTCACAGCACTGGTACTGTCAGTCTTTCAAAAGGTAGCTATTTGTCAGCCATGTCTTCCTGAGGACCTTTCTGTTTGCACCTTGCAGAAACAGCTCACTACATGCCCGTCACACTGAGTTCCCTCTCAGCCTCTAGTGTCTCTGTCTTCTCTGTGCTTCAGGTCACTGTTTCCTGACATGTAGGATGTGGGAATCACACAGGAGTTTTCCAGAATTCCTAAGCCCAAGTCCCATGAACATACTGTCCCTTCTTCCCCAGGATGGAATATAGGTTCATGCAAGTTGAGAAATTCCCTCAATGATGTACAGCCCTAACCAAAGCCATTGCCCAGCTTCTACTTACTCCAGCAGGGGCCTCTCGACTACTGTCACAGTTTCTCTTCCCATTGCTGTGCTAAGACACAAAAGTGACTTAAGTGTTTATTCAGGCTCACACTTGAGCGGTACAGTCCATCATGGAGGGAGCTAAGGTGGCAGGAACTTGAATCACCGGTCACATCACATCCACACTCAGGGAACAGAGAATGGCGAATGCATGCTGTTACTCAACTCTGTCTCTCCCCACACACAGTGCAGGGCACACTGCACAGGGAATGGGCCCCTCACAAGTAATTTAATTTACCCATGTCAGTTCCTGTAACGAGACAATCCTCACAGACACTCTCGTAGGTTGGCCTTCATAGAGGATCTCACAGATGTGCCTGGGGGCTTGTCTCCTAGGTGACTCTAGATTCTCTCAGGATGACAGTTGACCCTGACCACCACAACTACCCATTAATGGCATTGGCAGATTTAACGTTACCAGTGTTTGCATTCCCTTGCAGAACAATCCAGTTAGAAGATATGAATGAGCTCTGAGCATATCTAACTATTCCTCAGGGATTCCAACATATATCCACATCTTTCCGATTTCCATTGGATTTCTCTGTACTCTCCCTCTGTGTTTTGAGGATCAAAGACAGAGCCTCATGCTCCTGGGCAAGTGCTGTGTTCCTGAACTGTGCCTCAGCCCTTATTTCTCTATGTACGTGTGGTATTTGTCCCTTTCAAATTTTGTTTTATTTTCTGTGTCTTCTGAATTAGGGATTTTTGTTGCCTAGAGAAAGGACTCAATCTGAGAAGATAGAGATTTTCTGTACCTTTCAGGAATACCTAAGTTAGTCACCGGGAAAACCACACAGTTTGTCTACCACACAGTTGTGTCCTTCCTGAATCTGATGTCCTCACTTGAATGCTCTAGTGTTTGATCTGTCTGAAGTTGCTTATGATGAAGGGTGACCACAATGAATGTAATGGAGAAATCATGCTGCTTGGTGTCCATCTGTAGGCATAGCATTGGGACTAAGATTTATATGAGTACATATGGTAGAGGCACAGGAATGTGTCGGAGACACATCTGATGAGAATTGAGAATGGTGAGAAGTAAGAATATGCTTTACATATAAAATATGTGTAGGTGAAAAAAATTTTAAAAAATACATTAAGGGGGCTTTAAGGTCTGGTGCTCATGCCTTTAATCTTAGCACTTGGGGAGGCAGAGGCAGGCGGATCTTTGTGAGTTTAAGGCCAGCCTGGTGTACATAGTGAGTTCTAGATCAGCGAGAGCTACACAGGGAGACTCTGTTTCAAAAACAAAAAAACACACACTCAAAATAAGTCTAAAACAAAGAAATCAATGTGCTAAGGGTGATGAGCTCTTTGTATGAGTATTTATTAGGAGACAGGCACCATGAGTTCCAGGAAGAGATAGGGGCTTGAGGTACACATGCCGGAGCCATCTGCAGACGCCTTTGGAGCTGAGCAAGGGGGCACACAAAGCGTCTGAGGCCTGACTTGTGTCAGGATGCTGTGTGTTGGTGGTGGATGCAACACGAATGACCCAAAAAGAAGAATTGCTTGTGGTTGTAGATGGTGCGAGGGTGACATAGCCCTTTGGATCCAACAAGTGGCAGTGGCTTCGTGGTTCTTCCAGTGTCTTGGGTATGGAAATGGGATAGGGCAAGGGCCGGCCACACAAGCATTGCCGTTGTTTGCCAGGGAGGAAAAGGAGATGCCAGGGTAGCACTTGATGGAATTACTACACGGATCTTATTCAGGTCAGAGGTTTAAGAGGACAGGCAGGAAATTAACAACGAGAAAGGGCCAGGAAGTGCTAGAGATAGTTCAGTGTGAGGCAACATGTGGAGATTTCTGAGCTGAAAGCTGCATTGCTGCCTTTGACTGGCTGGAGCCACTTGGGTAGAAGGAATTGTTTACTGAGATGGAAAGGACCAGAGAGGCTCTTTGTTCTTATAATCCCTCCTCTCTTAGAGGACTGTAAACAGCTCTTTCTGGGCAGCTCAGGGCTTGGCTTGTTGCTTGCACGTATACTTTGTTAATAAATGTGCAATGCATTTAGCTAGTTCCTAGACAACTATGTCAGAGAGCTACTGTACACTACTCAGCAGTAGGCTCACTCTGCCCCCCCATCCAGCAGTTGTACATGTAAGGAAGACATGTACATGTAAGGAAGACATTGTCTAGGTGGTACCAGGTAGGGATGTATCTCAGTGTAGAGCATTTGCCTAGCGCATGCAAGACCCTAGCATCCATCCTAAGCATGGCAAAAGCAGAAACAAACAAAATACAGAAAAACCCACAAAGTAGCATTAGTGATATGTGATATTTTATTTTGAACATAGGGGAAATTTACAAATACCTCTGATTTGGCGTTAGCCAGGCAATTTTAAATAACCCAGAATAGTACTACTGAAGGAAAATATACACAGAATTTCTTTGAGCTGGAAATCCCTGAGAGAAATCCCTGAGTACAAGAACTCCAGAATAACTGCCTTGGAAGGCCCGTTAGGCACGGCATGAGAACAAACACTTATTATCCAATAAACCCCCTGATTAGCAGGCACAGGTGGGGGTCCGTCTTGAAGAGAGAATCCCTGAGAGCACATTGGCCTTCACTTCTGCTGCTGGGATTCATCCCAGGTGGGAAAAGTAGGTTTCTGAGGCTGTTGAAAGCCCAGGGCTGGGAAAGAGCCCCCTGCAAGTGTCCCACATTCCCGGGGGAGCACCAGTGCCACGCTCTCTAGGATGTAAACAATGCCTTTGGCTTGAGTGACTGTGTATGGTGGACCAGACACACCATAGCAGAGGCCAAGGATTCCTGAGAGTGCAGGGCAGTCAGGGAATGCACAAGCTGCTGGGCCTGGTGGCCTGAGCTGTAATCTCAGCAGAAGGGAGATTGTAGAAACTGTTATTGTGATATTGAAGCCTGTTCAGGTCAAATGCTAAAACTCTGTCTCAAAAAAAAAAAAAAAAGTCAACAAGAGAAGCCAAAGAAAGGGCAAACAATGCACAGGCAGAAACACTGCAGAAGGGTAGTTGGAGGCTGGTCATGGATCTCCAGGAGTGGGGTGGGAATGAGGAAAGTCTGTTGTTAGTTCTTGAAGCCGAGGACAGTTTTTGTTAGAGTTTAAAAGCAAAACAGCAAGGCAGACAAGCTGGAAATCTCAGCATCAGCATGGAGAGGGGTTGGACTGGAGGAGGAATGGCTGGCTTGTGAGTCAGGCAAGAGTTCTGCTGGCAGTGCACAGGATGGGGGTAGGAGAGCTACAGGGAGAGAGCAAGGAAGCCCAAAGTGTCAGAGAAATATTATGTAGGCTCTGGTCAGTGTTCAACAATAAAGGTGAAAACATGGAGAAAGGAAATGTCAGGCTTTTCTGAGGAATTCACGGAAGTAGGAGGCTTAGATTGACACTAGGCTGTGGTTGTGCAAGTGATTTGTCTTGTTATTCATTTATTTATTTTTAGTTTGGAACTCTTGATCAAATGGGCTTGAGAGGCCAAGGGAGCCGGAGGTGCAGTGGCTTCTTGCCCCTAAGGCAGACCTATCAGCTCACACACTGAGCCAAGTCAGCAGTTAACAAAAATTCAAATAGTGGGTTGTCTTACAGAGAAGAAAACTCCAGGACCTCCAAACGTGGCTTCTTTAGAACCAATCTCAATGCTTCATGTAGGGTATCTTTCTGTTCTGTTTTCAGTTTCCAGGAGACTGTCAGTTCACCAGCCCTGCTTTTTTGGACTCCTTCCTGGTAGAGACTAGAGATGCTGTCTTTGCACCTGCCCTCTGCGTTAGCAATGGCAGTGGATGCTGCCTAAGAGCTTTGCTAGCTGCTTTGAGTGGGTTTTCTGGAGAAAGGCTCAGAGGTGGGCTCAGGTGTAAATGCACAACATACAGAGACCCTGATGCCACAGCCGGGCATGCATGACGGTTGTCGGCGTGGAGATTTCCCAAGACCTCTGGCTGAGACTTGATCTTCCCATGTACGATGGCTTCACATCGGGCTTTAAAGACGAAGGAATGCCCATTTCCTGCTTGTCCTTTGTTTTTTGGCATTAGCAGTTAGGTGATGTCCAAGGTTATGGGAATTCAAGTCAGACTATGCTAGGACAGGACTGGAGCTGGGGAGAATGACTGTGCTCTGTAAACAAGCCATGGCTACGGGAGTGGAGGGTGAGCAGCTTTGATGCCCTTTTCTCAGCCAAGTTTCAATTCCAAGAAAGGTTGGGTTTCCTGTAGGCTCCAGAATACATTGTTCCGTCTATTGATACTGAGGAGGCTGCCGCCTGGAGCTGTGTGTGTGTGTGTGTGCACATACACACATGTGTTTCCTCATCTCATGGTACAGAGATCTCCTAGTGAGGATGATATTCTGGAAATGCATCATTGGTGTAGCCAGCATGACAGGCCATGATCACTTCTTTTTTACTTCTGAATAAACTGTTTCTGTGACTGTTGGAGATGGGGAGGCTGAAGTTGATGGTTTGGGTGTCTGGCCGTTGAGGTTCAGGACAGTGTATGCCACGTCATCCACCTGAAAGTATGAGTGTTGGTCAGTGACATCAGTCCCGCAGGTCAAAACCTCACCTTGCTGGTGATCTAGACCACTGTGCTGTGGCCTCTGTGCCGGGTGAGCCATGGGAGAGGACACCCGTCACTCACTGTCTGACAGTCTGATGTGTGGTTGAGGAAGAGGGTGACACAGCCATGGGGACAGAGGAGGAATCAACAGAGACATCCAGATGGGCCACAGAACAGTATGCAAGGATGTGAACCATCCTGACCGCCACTGCTCTTTGTGGGAAGTGACAACAAAGTGTGTTTGCAGGGTGGGGGATAGTTGTGAAGTAACTTAGCGTGCCTGCTGCTTATGAGTGTGGTCAACCTGCGAGAGTTCACACTGTGAAAGTGTCCTTATTATTTAAAGCACTCTTCAGTCTATGCCTGTACTTGGTTGAAAGGCTACAATGATAAAACTTTGGTAAAATTGTTATATAAGAAAGAAATAGTGTCTCAGACCCATTAAAATGGAATCCATCCTTTTTATGGTCAGAGCAGGTTCAGATCGGAAGAGAAAGATGTGCTGTTGTCTCTGTTTGCACAGTGCTGTGCATGTGTCAACTCGTTTATTCCCTTGAGTCTCTTTTCTGAGGTGGGCAGAATGCCCGTTTCACAGGTGAGAAAACTGAGGACTAAAACATTCAAGTTCCTTGTCAAGGGCCACAGAATACAAGGAATCGTGGTCAGGAATTAAGCACTGGGTGGAGATTTTTCCAAACACACACTCTTGCATTAGACTCACAGGGCTCATTAACCAATCTTTGTTTGCTGCAGCCCTAAGGAATGCAGACCCAAGCTGAATTTCACAGTTATGTCTCCAAGAATACCTCATTCTCAGCCTGGTGTGGTGGCATGCATTTGCCATCCCAGCGCATGAGAGGCTAAGGCAGGAGGATGGTCAAGAGTTCAAGGCCAGCCTGGGTTACATAGTTCAAGGGGAGCCATGACTGTTCAGTGAGACCCTCTCCCAACAAACAAGTACACAAACCAAAGCAATACAGATAGTGCACATTCTTCAGAGACATTTCCACGAGCAAACAGCCAGTGAAAGTGGCAGTGCTTACCTCGTTAGGAGAGTTGTCAGAGGGGCCCAGATCTAGGGGAGCAAGAGAGAGTTGTCAGTGCACAGAAATGCAAAGTTGACTGAAGGTTTCCTGACTTTTGGCAGGTGGCAGGGGTTCAGGGGGAGGTGACCATGGTCAGTTCAGGAATTAGCTTCCCTCAGAGGTTGCTCAGACCCACTGTGTTAGTATCAAAGGAGGAGCAGGATAGAGCCTTCTGTTTGCCCAGTTCACAGGATGCCCAGAGGTGATTCTCAGCAGCATGCTCCAGTGGCAAGGGGAACATAGAGGCCACAGCACCCAGATATTCCATAAGACAAAGAAGGTCTCCCCAAAGGAGATGTCTACGTCTATAATCGAGGCAGGAAGGAAGGCATCAGGAGACCCCTGGAAACGTGACTTCTTTAGTCCTGCCTAGCCTGGTGGAATGAGCCTCTCAGGGCTCTCTCAGGCAACTCCTCTGTAATTGGGAAGGCTATGATTTATGGGATCCTCAGTGCAGGGAAGTGCAGATCCCTTCTGCAAACATGCAGAAAGGAAGGTGTGGTCTCTGAGCCCAGGATCCCCTGTCAGAGCAGGATATGTGGCAGAAAGCCAGTTCTCATTCTGTGAGTGACTTTACTTACTGTGGTTGGAGGCTGAGGGTTTGTGCTCTGTGAGATCGCGCTGGTCAGTTCCCCTAAATAAATATCAGACACTGTGACCATTCTTCCCACACAAGGGGCCTTTGCTCCTGCAGTCGGGGAGGACCCTGTGGGCAGCTCATTCCTGGGCTCCTTTCTGTCACTGAATCTCCATCACCCCATTCTTGGTGCTGCCTTCCCTCCTGAGGCCTCGTTCCTTAATCTAGAGCTGTCCTTTGTCCCTGCTAGTGCTGTCCTTTGTCTTTGCTGGACTCTGAATCTGCTCTACTTTGTCCCCTGGTGCTGTGACCACACCCAGTGTTGGTGTTTTACTATGAGCTGTATCCCTGGTGTGTAGCTCTCTTATCTTTGATGCCTTGCACCTGTCTTATGTAACATCTGCCCTGTTTTGTTTTCCAAGGATGGTTCTCTTTTACTACTCATTATTTTCTTTTTCTCTTTCTTTCTTTCTTTCTTTCTTTCTTTCTTTCTTTCTTTCTTTCTTTCTTTCTTTTTCTCTCTCTCTCTTTCTTCCTTCTCTCTGTCTCTCTGCCTCTCTCTCTCTCTCCTTCTTTCTTTATTTCTGTTTTTTTTTGTGGGGGGGGGAGGAGTGTTGAGACATAGTTTCTCTGTGTAGCCCTGGTTGTCCTGGAACTTGCTCTGTAGACCAGGCTGGTGTTGGAGTCACAGAGTTCCCCCTGCCTCTACCTCTCTAGCACTGGGAGTAATGGTGTGCTCCACTACCACCTGGCTTTTTTCTAGTCACTTTTTTTGACCAAGAGGACTTCATCTTAGGGTCCCTTCTCCCTATAACCTGCCCCCCAGCCCCGCTGCTGCTGCAGTCAGAGGGACATGCCACCTGTATCTTCCTGCTGCTTCTTGGATTCCCTCACTTTCCTTTCTTCTTGGACCTTGACTTCCTGTCTGAAGAATAAAGGTATAATTCAACCTGTTCTCTATCTATGTGGGAATGGACTCCATGAAACAAGAGTACAGGGAGCAGGAAGACAGGAAGGCTGAACCCACAGGATCAGTGCTGAGAAGCAGAAAGTTAGGAGAGAGGCAAAGATATCCAGCTCAGAGGCAGAGGGAGAGAAGTTTTTGCCCAACTCCCAAGCATAACAATAAGAGCTGGAGAACACAAAAGAGGAAAAGTGTCCTACCCGCCAGTTTTCCTGAAATAAAAAAAGTATGCCAGGGCTGCTATCAGAGTCACCCCAGCCACAGATCCAACGACGATGCCGGCAATTGCACCCCCCGAGAGGCCAGAACTCCCTTGTGTTGGGTCAGCTGTCAGGGAAGGAAAAGACAAGAAGGAATGAAGTAAAATGTTTTCCAGTGGTGTGCCCGGGAATTCTTAGCATGAGATGAAATTATTTCCATTTAAAGGATGAAAAAACTGAGGCTTAAAGTGGTTTGTAAAAAGTACTTGAATCTGTATGGTTGATCAGAGACAGACCTGGCTACCTGACTTCACAGCCAACACGAGTGGTAGGAATAATTGCAACTAACATTTATTTTGCTCTCTCTCTCTCTCTCTCTCTCTCTCTCTCTCTCTCTCTCTCTGATATTTTGCCTAAAGTTATTGATTATTATATTAAGTCTTTAAAACCGACAATGAAGCAGGTGAAGGAGGTGATGTAAACTAGAACCCTAGGAGGCTGAGGCAGGAGGATTGTGAGTTTGAGGCATGTCTGGGTCATAAAATAAGATCCTTGCCTCCCTAAAAGCTCCCCCAAGCTAGTGGTGGGAGGGAAATAAAGAATAGAATGAGCATGAACAAACAGACTAGAGTAACAGTAGAGAAAACTGATGCACCGAATGTTGGCTCTTCAAAAATGGTGAGCAATATTGCTAACCTTTTCCCACATTAACTTTGGAAAAAAAGAGATGGCTATTTCTAAAATTTGAGACCTTACCATCCATTCTCAAAGATAACAAAAATTTCAAGAGAACTCAATAGTTATGAGTTAGCTGTTGGGTGGCTGAGATGCAGCAGACTAATTCCTGGAAACCCTTATGCTTTAGAGACAAAAAGAAACAAAATAGATTAGGTGTATATCTAGTAAGATTGGATGAAAACATTTGACAACATTTCACAGACTTAATGACAAAAACACTGACACTGGGTAGAAGTCCAGCTTAGTCTAACAAAGGTCACACATGGAAACCCACAGCCAGCATCATATTCCGTGGGGACACTGGCAGCTTTCCCTCTGAGATCAGGAAGCACACAGGATACTGCTGTGACCACTTCTGTTCAAGAGACTCTTAGGACACATACCACACAGAACAATCAGGCTAGACAATGAAATAAAAGGTGCCTGATTATAAGGTGGTAAAATACACAACTGTGAAGACACAAGCTTGTTTGTAGAAAATCCTTCTACGGAAGCTCTACGGAAACTCTCAGAACTAAATGAGCAAAACTAGCAAAATTGTTTGGCAACAAAGTGAACGTGCCCAGATGAGCTGTATCTCTGTATACTAATATTGACCGTGAACAGTTAGATTTCCTTTTTTTCCTGTCAGTAGTGGAGCTTGAACCTAAGGCCTCATGCATGCTAGGCAAGTGTTCAGTTACTGAGCAAGAGCCCCAATCTTAACATTGGACAACTGGAAAGGAAATCAAGAAAGTATTTTATTTATGAGCTCACCAAAAAGGATAAAATACTTAGAATTAACTCCACCAAAGATATAAAAGATTACACCCAGAAAACTACCAAATAAGAGAGATGAAAGAAGACAAGAAATGAAAGCCAGTGAGTTTGATCAGTGGGAAAATGTCATCTCATTATTGCTCTTTTGCAGTGTTGGGATTCGAAACCCAACGATGCTCTATTTAACAATAGTCCAAGCTATGCCTTTTAATTTTGATTTTGAAACAGGACGTCACTAAATTAATCAGGCTGGCCTTGAATTGACTATGTTAGACACTCTTAGAACTTTGGTACCCTTGCCTCTCAGCTTCATGAGTGGCCGTAATTACAGGCATGACCAGGTTGCCTAAAAGACTTTTTTTTTTTTTAAATAAATAACAATATTACTGAAAGTAATCTATAAGTTCTATGCACATCAGATCAAAACCCCAGTATAGAAAGAAAACAGTCCATTCTAGCTGCCTTGGAACTCACTACGTAGACCAGGCTAACCTCGAGCTCTCAGAGAGCCACTAAAGTCTGCTCCTAAAGTTGGTGTTAGAGGTGAGTTTTTTAAAAGTATCTTAACAAAGAAGAATTAAATTTCAGGACATCTTTAGTGATTTCATAATATTAGTATAAAGCTATAATAATCAAAATAAAGGAAGACATACAGATCAGTGAAGTAGAATTGGAAAGCCCGGAACTGCTCATGCACACTGGCCAATGATTAGATTAAGATTAGTTGTTACTATGAATGTGTTTGTGGGGCACAGTTTTTGCACATATATTATAATGTGTTGTCAGTCCCGAGCAGGTAGCACATCCACCACTTCATTTGCCATTTTCACGTTTGTTAAGAACATTTGTCTCTTGGCTCCTTTGAATTGGTCAGTGTCACACAGGGTTGTCCTGCTGAGTTACAGGACTTGGAAGGTGTTCTCACTGTCCAACTGCACCTCTGTGACCAGATGAGTTTTGATCAGGCTGCTAAATTGTCCAATTGATGGAAGAATGAGCTTTTAAACAAGAGATGTTGTGGAAATGGGATATCCAGGCAAAAGAATGAAGTTAAGCCTTCAGCTAACATCATATAAAAGTCAACTCTAAATGGGCCACAGATCTAAAATGGATCAGAGCTGAAACCCATCAGACTTTCAGGGGACAGGGTGAAAGCGTCTTGAAGCTGAACTTGTCCTGGTTTCTTTGTTATGATGCCAGATGCATAGGCAGCAACAAAATAGATAAATTGGATTTTAGCAAAATTGAAAATGCATCAGATGATGTTATCAGTCATGTGACCCAGCAGGTCTTTGCAGCATTTTTCACAATAATCAAGGACAGTAAATGTCTATTTGTGGATGAGTAAGTAAAGAGAATGTGATGTCTATTCGCATGGCTGTGCTGTTAAACCTTTTAAAAGAAGGTGGTTCTGTCAGTGTGGTTATGTGAAAGATCCTAGAGTACATGATGCTGAGTGAGATAAACCCTGCACAGAAAGGCAGATGATCTCTTTCAGGAGAATCTCACAATCTCTGCGGACAAAGAGAGAAGAATGAAGGTTACCAGAGACTGAGTGGCAGCAGGAGGGAATGGGGAGTTGCTGAGTGAAAGGATTCAGACAGACCGGAAGGTTAAGTTTTGAGAGATATGACACAGCAAGGAGATTATTGTCTACTATAATGGATTGTGAAGAAATGAAAAATAAATTTCAATTGTCTTAGCATAAAAGGATAAGGGAAGTAACGGATGTGTTAAATAATTTGAATTAATCCTTCCAAACTGTATCTAGATATTGTTTCTCTTAAATGTATTCCATTATGACATCAATTTAAAAACCATTAGTTACAATAAACAAAGAACTACACCAGGAAGTGAAAAGTTCACTTCAGAAAGGCAGACAATATTTGTAAATAAATCATCTGACAAGAGGCCAATGTTCAGAGTCTGTAAGAAACTCCAAATAGCAAACAAACAAACAAAAGCAAAGAACCCAGCTGAAATACAGAGGACAAGAGTAGGAAGGTATGGACTTGATAGAAAGTGTGTGCATGACCAAGAAGCACAGGGAAAGAGGCTCCACTTCACTTCTCAGTCACTGACCAAAGGGAAATCAAAGTCACAATAAAGCAGCACGCGCATATCTTAGGATGCATACCATTAAAATCACAGACAGGAAGGAAGAACTTTGGAATATATAAAGAAATTAGAGCTCTGGGGCATTGCTCAATGGGAGGCTTAAATGCAACCATGAGACACGGCACTGTGAGTCCTCAAAAGAGTAGAGAATTGCATTCTACTCAGTAACTGAATCCATGATTGTAGGGTGGGATAGATTATGAGAAGTTTTGGAAACGGACAATGATGGTGTTTACATAGCAATATGAATATACCTTCTGCCATTGAGATGTACTTTTCAGAACTCTACAGTGGCAGATCTAAAAATTAAAGATAATTTCTATGTATGGGTATTTTGTCTTGTATGTCTCTGCATCATATGCACTCTTGGTATCTGAGGAGGACAATAGAGGATATGAATTTCTTGGAACTGTAATAACACGCGAGATTAACATACATCCCTTACCAAGCTGACTGTATTTGAATCTTGAGCCATGTTTTTCTCCTGGTGACTTTTACACATTTTGGACACTGCTGATAAAGAATTTGCCTCTCCCCTAACACTATGGGGTCAGAAGGGAGGGGAGGTCACTCACCTATTATGTCCAGCTGGATGGGGTCACTCCTCTTGGAACTGACTGCATTGAAGACTTCACACTGATACTCCCCAGAATCCTCCCTCTTGACAGGGTCTATCCTGAGGGTGCTGTTGTTCAGGGACAGCTTCATTCTATCCTTGAGCTCCAGCCTCTGGCCATTGAAGAACCAATGGATGGAGATCCTGGTGTCATTTGATGAGCAGTTCAGGAACACAGAGTCCAGTTCTTTGACTGTGGTGTTGGTGACTTGGATGGAGGGTGTAGTCACTGGCTCTGTGGATAAACAGTGGAGGGAACCAGGTGAGAGTCATTTACTCTCAGAGATCTCTGCCAGCTCACAGGGCCCACAGAATGACATGGCCCTCTGGAAGATTGCATGTTTGGGTAAAAGATACTATCTGTAAAGAGAGAGCCGAATCTTCCCCCTGCCCAGACCACCCACAGTGACCCTCGACTCAGGGTATGCGTGCAGGTTCCACACTAGCAGTCCCTTCAGCCCACATTTCCACAAATCTCATGGTTGGCAGAATGTTTTCCCCATTGACTTTTGTGCTTGCTCACACTTTCTATGAATGTGGTCAGGTCCCCCCATTATAAAATAGCCTTCTGTTTCTTTTTCATTAAACAATGTGTCATTTTGTTCAGATAGCCCAGCTAATCTTAAAGGTGTTGAAGCCTACTCCTCAGGGCTTGGAGAAATCCCAAACTAAGGAATTTCTGTTTGAAGCGGGCAGTGGTAGGAGGTAGAGGCAGGTGGATCTCTGTGAGTGTGAGGCCAGCCTTGTCTACAGAGCAAGTTCTAGGCAGGCACCAAAGTTACACAGAGAAACCCTGTCTCGTAAAACCAAAATGAATGTATGAATAAATAAATAAGTAGAATTTCTGTTTGAAGAGAAATCTATTTCCTGCCGCTTGGAGATGGATTAAATACCACAGAGAAGACATTAATGGCCACAGCGTTGACCACAGCCTGCAGCTCTTATCCTCAATACTGATTTTTTTTTGAGACATGGTCTTACTCTACAGTCCTGGCTAGCCTGGAACTTGGTATGTAGACCAGGCTGGCCTTAAACTGAAAGAGATACAACTGCATCAGCCTCCCAAATGCAAGGACTAGGGTCTGCCATCCTCGGATCTCACCACAGATATCTTTGGCATTTTCCTTGTATACTCCTCTGCATGGAGACTCAAGGAGTCTCTGTTCTCCAAGCAAGTGTACTTCACTGTTCTCATTGGTCACCTTCTGTGCTGGTGGCCAGACACAGTTCAGAGCCAACTAACCTGAAGGTCACCTTTCCACTTTCCCGTTCCTGACCTCAAGGTCTCTGATGTACATCAGTGACATTTTATTTTACTTTTTAAAAAAAATGTTTCTTTTTTTGTTGTTGTTGTTGAGGGAGGGTCTCACTTGTAGGTGGGACTGACCTGGAATTTGCTCTGTAGACCAGGTTGGCCTTGAAATCGTATAGTCTACCACCTGTCCTCTCCCTCCTTAGTACTGGCATTAAGCGCATGTACCACCACACTCAGTGGACTTTTTTTTTTGTTTTTGTTTTTGCTTTATCTAGACAGGGTTTCTCTGTGTAACAGTTCTAGCTGTCCTGGAAATAGCCCTTGTAGATCAGGCTGGCATTGAACTCACAGAGATCCCTGCCTTCCTCTGCCTCTTATGTGTTGGGATTAAAGGCATGTGCCACTACTGCCAGGCTCAACATTTGTTAGTTTTTTTTTTTTAAGTTGAGAAAAGTAAGGGAGAGAGCATCATCAAGTCATCACTGACATGGTTTACCCTGAGTCAGAACCAGGCTCCCCGGTGCCTTCTCCACCCTCTCTTCCCCTCCCATGGAGTCAGAGCTCAGCCAGTCACCCCTGAGACAGGAGCAGAGCTGGGAGCAGAGCTCTGAACTGCTGGTCCCCATCTGTGGGGAAGAAGGTTTCTCCTCACATTTGGAGAAAAAGAATGTGAGCACAGTAAAGCCCTGGGTGTTCCTCTATGTCATGGAGGTCATAAGAAGAAAATGGAGGGGACAGGAAGGCCTACGTGTTAGTGACAGAAAGAAATCTTGACCTTAAGGCTCTCACACAAGCTGAGGTTTCCAAGGCTGGGAGAAGCTCCTCCTCACACTCGAAGCTCCATCCCTATCAGCCAGGAGAAGTCAGAGCAGCAGGAGAAGATCAGACATAGGGATGCAGCAGGATGCTCAGGGGAGTTTTGCTTGTTCTCATACATAAGGGCTGGAAATTAAATTCTTCTGTATCTTCCCAGAAAGCCAAAAGACTCCACTCCAAACCTGTCGCTGATATTTCAGAGATCCACTTACCAAGGACTTCAATGTACTTGACTGTGGTCTTATTGAGGCCAGTGACAGAGTTATAGACGAAGCAGGTATAGGATCCACTGTTATTAGTAGTGATGTTGGGGATAAAGAGCTCTTGGGAGGATGACAGGAGCTCTCCATTGACAAACCAAGAGTACAGTGCGGGTGGGTTAGAGGCTGCTTGACAGGAGAGGTTGAGGTTTGTCCTTAAATGAAAATAAGTATTTGAGGGGTATATGATCGGGACATCTGGACCATCTGGAGCAAACAGAACAAAGGCACAGGTGATGTCAGCAGAGGGAAGGGCAATACTGTTCTGCAGAAGGTCATAGTATCTCTCTGAGCTCTGCTGTAACCTCAACTGAGTAGGCCCCACCCAGAGCTGGGGTGCAGATTAGTAGAAGAGTATTCGTGCAGCAGGCACAAGTCCTAATCCATCTCCAGTACAGCACACAAACATCCCCACTGCACACTTGAGTGTGCACTGAGCCCGAGTCTGCACTGTCCCCTGTCTCCATCACACTGAGCCTCAAACCTATTCTAGCTCAATGCTGGGCCTGGCTGCATGTACCTGGGCTGGGCCAGGAGTTCCTGGCCAGCCTAGGTATCTGTGTGGTGGGTCTGTGTCACCAACCTAAGGGGACTGAGTTTCCTAGCTCTAGCCCTTTGTATAGACAGATGTAGCCAGGATGAAGCAGACAATACTCACAAGTAATGTTCAGAGTGAATGGGTCACTTCGGGAGGTGCTCACTGGGTTCCAGGTTTCACACTCATAGGGTCCTGTGTCATTCCTCACAACACTGAGTAAAATGAGAGTCCTGTTGCCCTCAGACAGCTTCAGCCTGTCACCTTCTGAGAGGCTTTGGCCATTTCTTCTCCACAGGTAGCTTGTATTCTCAGTCTTTGGATGACACATTAATGCTATTGAGTCCTCACCCTCCATGGGATTGGAATTGTTGCTTGTGATGCTGGGCTTGGGTAGCAGTGCTGTGTGTGCAGACAACAGAGAGAAGGTTGCCCTGTGTGGTGCCTCTGATTCTTCCAAGGGCCTCTTTCAACAGAGATTGTCTCCTATCTCCCCTCAAACCCAGATCCTCAAAGAATCAGGAAGGAAGCAAAAAACCAGGCAGATGGAGTAGATGAGCACTCAGAGACAGTGGGGCCTCCTGTGCTGTGTATGGGAAAAGCAAGGGCTTTCCCAGGAGGGAATTGAGCTGCAGTGTGTGGTGATGGACAGACTTGAGATTTAGAATCAGAGACCTCATGTTATCTCCTGGTCCTCACTGACCCATTGCATGTCTTAGGACACAATGTGTGAGTCCCTCCAGCTGCCCGTGACCTCCACTGCTCAGTGAGGACCAGCGCCCTCCAAGCCTTTGCTGCTCAGGGCTCTCCTACACATCGGTCATGATTAGTCTACCCATTGAGCTTCCCTGAGAACCTGACAGCCCGTCAGAGATCCCACACAGATCAGGATCTGGCTGGCACTCAGGTCAGGCTGGGCTTCAGCTGGGCCATTCTTGTCAGGAGTTTGATGTTGGTTGACATGAATCAGGGAACCGTAAAAGAAGCCTGAGTCTAGGAAATGATCTATAAGATTCAGGGGCACCTAATAGAGTCTCCATGGTGGGGAGGCTGGAGATGTGGCTGTGGACAGATAGCTTGTGCCACCCATGGCCTGTGTGACCCTGACTCAGTGACTGTGTTTCCTGTCTCAGTTTCCCTAGAATAGGACACAGGGTAAATAATCGTTGCCATGCCTACTAGTTCACCTGAAAGGTGAGCAATGACCTGACCTTCCACCAAGCAGTGTCTCTTACTGTTTGCCTGCAGGAAATAAACTCAGGTCCGGATCCCCAGAGGCAGGGAGCTGCCATTTGAACACTTTTCTCCCATCTCTGTAGGGCTCTCCACCTTCCTGCGGGGTCTCAGAAGCCCATCAGGACAGCTGGCTGGTTGTCTTTCATAGCCCTCCACCTATGCTGAGCACACTGAATCTCAGGAGGAGATGCCCACGTGATCTGTCTCAGACATGGCTCTCACAGGCTGACGGTCAGCAGACTACCAGCCTACAATCAATCATTGTCCCCTGTCAGCTCCAACAGGAGGTCAAATTACAGCCCAGTCTACAAGTTTCCCAAAATTCCTGGTCCAGTCTGGGGTGGAGATATTGAGCAAACTTCAGGTGTTCATGTCTCTGTGAGAATTTCATGGTTTTCTCAGCCAGGCCCTGCCTGAGTCCTGAAGGGTCTTTCTCAAGGCCATGATGAGTATCTAAGACCCTGGGCAGAGTCTGACATGTCTGGGCTTAGTTACCTCACCCCCTTGGGTGGAGTCAAGTGAGGGATCCTCATTTATTGCTGTTTCCTCCACTCTGTGTCTTTTACTAAATGCTTGAGCCACAATGTGGGTGTTGTTCTTTTGGGAACTACAGCTCCCAGACTTCTCCTGGATTACGTACACCTGTGCGCACAGGTGCGCGCAGGTGTGAGGTCATTCTTCCCAAACACCCTTGCGGCCCCCGTTAAAAGACAAGGACACGAGGCCTGGCCCCCTCCTTTTTCCCTTCCCTGTGTGTCTCGCGCACCTGTCCTTCCCTTCTGTGTTATCCTCCCCATTAAACGCACCTGCGTGGGAGCTGCGTGTTTGTCTCGCCGTGCGTGTTTGTCTGTCCCGCGTTCGTCCACACACCCCTCTGGCTTAGAACATCAGTGGGGATCATAAGTCATCCAGCACTGACAATTCTATATGTGAAGTAGGATTAGGTCCACACATGACTCAGAGGTTACAGAGAATTACTTACGGTGGACGTGGAACTGCACGGATACTTTCGTATTATCGAAGTTTTGCATTATTATTTGCAACGTGTAGGCTCCGGTGTCATTCTGAGTGACGTTCTGGAAGAGCAGGGATCCATTGGGGTATATTGTCTCTCTGCCACTGTATGCAGGCCCTGTTTTATTTGCATTATCTGACGTTTGAAACCGTGTAATTTCGTTACTGTTATCTGTATTTTCTCCCTTGTACCAGTAAAAGACTTGGGGTGTCTCTGTCAGATTGTGGACAAATAGAAGAACATTTGCCCCTTCAGCAACATGGGGTGGAACTGCTTCCACAGTGACTTGGGCCATGGTGGGAGAGCTCCAGTAGATCAAAAGTGAGGCTAAGAGGGAAGAGAGAAAAATCTATCAATATTAGATCTTTGCATTTGGTAGAAATTGAGACCTGGGTGTGTGTGTGTGTGTGTGTGTGTGTGTGTGTGTGTGTGTGTATTGTATTGTCATATTGGAGTGAGGTCAACAGCATCACCCCCATTCCTCAGTACCCCTGAATCTTTCCACTGAATGAAACTTTTCTCGGGTGTCTGCACAGCCAACCCCTTACTCCCTCAGATCCCTGTTCACACTCAGAATCTTTGGTGAGTGTAGGCATGTTTTCTCTGACCTAAAGCCTTCATTTTCTGACCTTCCCAGCTCCGTTTCTTCTGAAGTGCTTGTCAACCCCTGACCCCACCTTCTAGATGTCCTTGCTGCTCTGTCTTCCTGCTTCATAGCACCAGGACTCTGTGAGGAGAACTGGTTTGATTTTTATTTAAACCTCACTGCCTGGAACAGGCTCAGACTCCTGTGAGCAAATCACTGTCCCAGTGCCTGGGGTTTATGTGCAGATTCCTCAGGGTTGTATGTATGAAATGACCCTGTTTACTGGCCCCAGTTTAAGTTTCACTTAGAGAGTCACCCTGACACAGTTGTGGAAGTCAGTCTTCAGGGTACAGAGGCGAGTGCTGATAAACTTACTGTGGGGGAACCCCTGAGGTTTTCCTCCCCACTTAACAATTTGCATTCACTGCAAGCTTCCTGTTGTTCTCAGGCTTCAAGCAGAAACCAGATGTCTCCTCAGACAAAGTCCCCCTCCCAGAAGACCCCATCCAGTCTCTGAGCTCCCCTGCTGTCCACACCCCTGAGGAATGTCTCCTCACCTGTCAGCAGGAGTCCCCTCCAGGGTAGCTGCCCTTTGTGGAGAAGGGCTGAGGAGAGCTCCATGGTCTCTGCTGTGGCCTAGGCTCTTCCTCTGGACAGGAGGTTTGTCTGTCAGGCTGCTGCCAAGCCTGGCTGCTCTGGTGTTTGTTCTGCTTTTCTTCCAGAGCCTCCTCCCAGAGGAGGACGCCTCCTGGAGTCACATGGGCTGGGGGTGGAGTCTGTGTATCAGTGCTGCCTCCCTTCTTTCTATTTCTTTCTTTCTGGTTCTGTGTTCTAAAGCATACTTTGAGCCACAAGGTTTGGAAGTGTCCCGTGCCCCTAGAGAACAGCAGCTCACCCCAGGGCCTTGTCCCTGCATTTCCTATAGCCAAGAGTGTATTTCCTTGTGACACAAAAATCCAGCAGAGCCCAGTCTGCCCTGTGATCTCAATGTTCTGGGAAAGTGGGAGTTACTCCAGGGAGGTAGTGGCAGTTATTTCTAGGGGCTGGAAAAGGTCTGAGTGTTGACTGGGGAGGGCCCAGATCCATGGTCACTGCTCTCACCAGTCAGGTGTCTGATCCAGGGATACAAGTTATCTCAGGGGTTCACATCCTGGTGTGCAGGAGGAGGTGACCTGTGTGTCCTAGAAAGAGGACTGTGTGCTCCAGCTCCCTAAGGAGAGCCCCAGGGAGACACCCTTCCCCCCAGCTTCCTGTGCTAGCTAAGTGTGAATCAGGTCTGCCCATGCCCTCCCTGACCCTTCTGGGATGCCTTTGTTCTCCGTGGTGACTGCCCTGTGACCTCCCTGTTTTTCCTCATGGGTGTTGTGAGGGGGAGGGGACTACATGGGGTCTCCTTGTAGAGTTGGGTTCTCAGAGACACAGGAAATGATTGTGTGAGGGAACTCCAGGTCTGTTGGAACTGGGATGGAGACAAGGCTGCAAGGTATGTTCAGGTCTCAGGGAAGTTCCCTGCTGATTATATGGTTTCTTTTCTCCCCCTGGTGTCCATGAGGAGACCTGCAGCTCATGTCTGGGCTGTCACAAGGATGGTAGCCAAGCTCCAAAGGCTGTAGTGGAGCTGAGCACCAAGTTTCCCAGGGAAGGTCCTAGTGTGCAGCTGCCTTTGAGGACCTAGGTAGACTTTTGCTGGAGACTATAACAGCTGAGGTGAGACTCACTGCCACTTTGATCAGCAGTTTCCCGAAGGCTGATGGTGTTAAAACCCCTTTCCGGGGTGTTCATTAGCTTTTTGTACATCTTGTTCAGGGACAGGAATACCCAAGGTCTTTGCTTACTCTAAAATAGTTTTGTTATGACTTTTAAGTTTTAAAGGGAAGTACATTTATCCACCCAGAAACCACATTTTAGAACTATTACATAAAATATAATGAAAATCAAAGCAAATCAAATCGTGCAAGCTTTTCAGTGTTGGTAATTCCTGGTGTGTTAGTTTTCCAGATTCAGACCCAGTAAGTTGTCATTCCCAGGAGTTCTCCAAAATTCCCCAATTATGGTGATTTACGTATCCTTTTGATGTGGGAAGTTCATACATCAATCTAATGATGTGGGAAGGTCATTTGTCAATCTGTTGTTTCATTGGTTAATCAATAAAGAAACTGCTTGGCCTGAAAGGTTAGAACATAGGTGGGTGGAGTAGACAGAACAGAATGCTGGGAAGAAGGGAAGTGAGCCCAGACGCCATGCCGCTCCTCTCCAGGTCAGACGCAATGAAGCTCCAGCCCAAGATGATGTACAGTAGAATCTTCCTGGTAAGACACCACCTCGTGGTGCTACACAGATTACTAAATATGGGTTAAGCAAGACATGAGAGTTAGCCAAGAAGAAGCTAGATACAATGGGCCAGGCAGTGTTTAAATGAATACTGTTTGTGTGTTGTTATTTCAGGGCATAAGCTAGCCAGGCGGCTAAGAGCCAGGTGGCAGAATGCAGCCCATAGCTCCTTCTACATACTTTGGACAGCCTCCACTCTCTACAGTTTTTATATTTATACCTAAAATTGTTGTTTAGAGAACAATACACCCTAAGTTGGCAGTACTTGTAAGAATTGCACTGTACAGAGACATTTAAAGGATGAAAACCATACCTTCAAACATGGTCCTCCCAGTAAGGTGGCAGCATAGAGTCACATGTGGATATTGCTTGTTAAGGGCCTGTTTTACATCTAAACCATGCACATGTTGAGAGAGCATTCAGAGGACCCACAAAGTACAGCATGTATGTGAACTCATTAGGGAGTGTTTTGTCTCTTTAAAATTTCATGTTCTCCTTCCTCAATGTTGCACTGTACCTCAGCATATTTAATTACTGTGTACATGCATACATCATAGGCTAGGATCCACATACAAGAAAGAACGTGTTTTCCCCCCTGACACTGAGTGATCTCATTTAACATTATACATTCTAAGTCTACCAAATTTCCTTAAATTTTGTGGCTTCATTTTTCTCCAGAGACGAATAATATTTCATTTGGTATATGCACTAGACTTCCATTATGCATTCATCTGTTGATGGACATCTAGATTGGCTCCATCTCCTTGTATATTGAATAGCACAGCAGTATTGATGGGGGTGAAAATATCTCTATTCTCGGGTACAGGGTCTCTGGGTAAATGCCCAGTGCAATAGCTGTGTCACGTGGCATTTCTAATGCTGTGAGGGACTCCCACGAGCTTTAGAGAATGACTGCATCAATTTGCACCCCCTCCAGCAGTGAACTAGTGTTCCTCTTTCTCCACATCCTCTGCAGCACTGCTGTCAGTTATTGGGGTGACAGCCAGTCTACCTGGGTGAGCTGGTGTCTCACAGAACTTTTAATTTCCATTTCCCTGATGAGCAGGGGTCACTGTTTTCCTGAGTTTTACATTTGTTTACTCTGAACACAAAAGCCATATCATACATGACTTACAAATATGCTTTTCTGTTCTGTAGGTTGTCCTTCCAGGTTGTCATTTTAATTCATAAACTTGCTGTAAGAGGGTTGCTATTGCTGTGATGAAATACCATGATCAAAAGGAACTTGAGGTAGGAATGGTTTTATTTAGCTTATAATTCCACATCGCTGTTCATCACTGAAGGACGTCAGGACAGGAACTCAAAGAAAGCAGGAACCTGGATGCAGGAGCTGATATAGAGGCCATGGAGGGTACTACTCATGCTTGCTCCTCATGGCTTATGGTTTGAGTATGTTGTCTCTTTATTTTGATTAAATTCAAGGAAGACTTTAATTTCTTTCTTAATTTCTTCCTTGACCCAGGTGTGGTTCAGTAGTTGACTGTTCAGTTTCCATGAGTTTGTCGGCTTTCTGGGAGTAGCATTGTTGTTGCCTTCTAACTTTAATCCGTGGTGATCTGATAAGACACAGGTGAATACTGATATTTTTTTGTATCTGTGGAGGTTTCCTTTGTTTCCGAGTATGTGGTCAATTTTCGAGAAGGTTACATGAGCTGCAGAGAAGAAGGTATATTCTTTCCTATTTGGGTGGAGTGATCTATAGATGTCTGTTAAGTCCATTTGCTTCATTTCCTCCAACAATTCTCTTAATTCTCTATTAGGTTTCTGTCTGATTGACCTTTCCATTGGTGAGATAGGTGTGTTGAAGTCTCCTAGTACTAGTGTGTGTGGTTTGATGTCTGCCTTGAGTTTTAGTAATGTTTCTTTTACATACGTGGGTGCTTTTATATTAGGGGCGTAGATATTCAGGATTGAGAGTTCATCCTAATGAATTCTTCCTGTTATGAGTATAAAGTGTCTATCTCGATCTCTTCTGATTGATTTTAGTTTGAAGTCAGTTTTGTTAGAAATTAGTATGGCTACACCTGCTTTTTTCTTAGGACCATTTGCTTGAAAAACCTTTTCCCAATCCTTTACTCTGAGTAGATGCCTGTCTTTGTGGTTGAGATGTGTTTCTTGCAAACAGCAGAATGTTAGTTCCTGTTTTCGTATCCAATCTCTTAGCCTGTGTCTTTTTATAGGTGAATTGGGACCATTAATATTAAGGGATATTAATGACCAGTGGTTTTTTTACTCCGGTTATTCATATTGTTTTTGGTAGTAGAGTTTGTGTGTCTCCCTTTTTGAGTTGTGCTGGTGAAGGTTCGCTAGATGCCTGAGTTATTGTAGGCAGTGTTGGCAATGTTGTATTCCTTGGGTTGTGATTTTCCTTCTGTTACTTTCTATAGGGCTGGATTTGAGGCTACGTATTGTTTAAATTTGTTCTTATCCTGGAATGTCTTGTTTTCTCCATTGATAGTGAACAATAGCTTGGCTGGGTATAGTAGTTTGGGTTTGCATCCATGGTCTCTTAGTTCCTGCAGTACCTCTATCCAGGACTTTCTGGCTTTCATGGTTTCCATAGGTGTAAGTCTGATGGGTTTACCTTTATAAGTTACTTGCCCTTTTTCCTTTGCAGCTCTTAATATTCTTTCTTTAATCTGTATATTTTGTGTTTTGATTATTATGTTTTTTTGATCCAGTCTGTTTGGTGTTCTGCATGCTTCTTGAATATTCAAAGGAATATCTTTCTTTATGTTGTGAAAGTTTTCTTTCATAATTTTGTTAAAAATATTTTCTGGGCCTTTGAGCTGTGACTCTTCTCCTTCTTCTATCCCTATTATTCTTATGTTTGGTCTTTTTATTGTGTCCCATATTTCTTGAATGTTTTGTGATGAGAATTTGTTGGCTTTGCTGTTTTCTTTGATCAGTGCGTTTATTTTCTCTATGGTGTCTTCAGAATCTGAGATTCTTTCTTCTATCTCTTGTATTCTATTGATTATGCTTGTTTCTGTAGTCTCTGCTCATTGACCTAGATTTTCCATATCCAGCTGGTCCTCAGTTTGTGTTTTCTTCCTTGCTTCCATTTCAGTTTTCAATTCTTGAACTGTTTCCATTACCTGTTTGATCGTTTTTTCTTGGTTTCTCAGGGTATCATTTACATATTTACTCATTTCTTCAAACTTTTTGTTATACTTCTCATCCATTTCTATAAGGGCATTTTTTACATGTTGTTTAAGGGACTCTATTGCTTTCATAAAGTCAATTTTTTTCTTCTGTGTTAGGGTGTTCAAGTCCTTCTGTTGTAAGATCATTGGGTTCTGGTGTTTTCATGTTGTTTTTTAGATTGTTGGGTGAATTCTTGCCTTGGCGCCTGCCCATCTCCTCCTATCGATCCTATCTAATGGGTCTTTTAAAACAGGATCAGGTTTCCCTGCTGGCCAGGAGCCCGGCTTACAAAATGCCCTTGCTCTGTTTCCTGGTTCCTGCCGTGGGCCAAGATCCCTCTCACCACTCAGAAGGGTCTTCAGGAATAGGACCAGGCTCCGCATTTGCCAGGGATCTCGCCAACAAAAGGCCTACCACTCTGCAGGCCAGCCACCAAACAGAGAAACTCCTGCTGCCCTCTGCCCCGAGCTCCCAACCCAGTGCCCAAACAGGCTAAACTGGGTGATCCTGCAGCCCCGCGGAAGGGAGGGGGAGTGAAGGAGTCCCCTGGGCACAAGCTGGGATGGGTCAGGGAGAGAGAGGCCACAGCAGAGGAGGAGCAACCCCAGCAGAGGGTACCAGCCCTTGCAGACTAACTGGGGGTCAAGGGGATCGGGGAATGCCCCCGCTCCCTTTCCTGTGTCCCGACCTGGGCCAAGAATACTCTCCCCACTCAGGAGGGTCTTCAGGAACAGGACCAGGCTCCCCGTTCGCTTGTGGACCTCGCCAATAAAAGGCCTACCGCTCTGCAGGCCAGGCCCCCAAAAACCTACTTGATTTAATTGTAGTGGGGCAATCTGCTCTCAGTATGGGCTTCACTGTTTCATGCTTGGACTATCCCGCATCCGCCGTGTCTGCGTGCCAGTCTCCACCACTTGGGCCTGTGCGCCGGTCTCGGCCACCTATAAAAATATTTTTATGTCTTTTAAAAAGTTTAAAAATATTTTTGTGTCCCTTTGCTACTCAGAAAGCCTTTGGAAGGTAGACCAGTGTCTTTTTTTTCTTTCAAGATTTCAAAGAAAGTGTCAGGAGGAAATTTTGTGTTCTAGGTATTTTTCTTTTTCTTCAAAGAGTGAAGAGAATTGGAGCCACTACTTTGCAAAACATTTAAAATTCATTTCTTGACAATTGCATACGCATTCAGGTGCACACACATATCAATGCATTTTGATCAGGGGTGACCCCATGACTCTCTCATCACTTCCCACTCCTGCTGAACCCTTTTTCCTATAGTGCTCCCTTACTATGTGTTTCGTGTGTGTGTGTGTGTGTGTGTGTGTGTGTGTGTGTGTGTGAATGAGTGTGGATGTACACCACACCACCCTGTGCAGGGTTAAAAGGTTCTTTCCTTCCATCCTTACGTGGATCCTGGAGATTAATCTCAGGTCATCTGGCTTGTGCAGCAAGTGCTTTTACTAGACGAGCCATCTCACTGGGCCTCTATCTTCTTCTGTGTGCCCCACACTGTGTTTTATTAGGGTTTCTTTCATGAGCATGGATGATGGGGTGGTCAGTTAATATAGTATGGGCAATTAAGCACTAAAGAAAATGATTTCCTGTCCCTTGGTGACCATTAATTGACAATGGGTTCTGAGGAAGGGGTGTGGCCTCTGAAGCCCTGTCTGGTCCACAGTGTGCTGTTGATGGGCCAGTCTCCTATGGGTCTTGTGCTGCTATGGTTTCATGAGTTTGTGGCCAGATCATGTGCAAGAGACAGCATTTTACCTCATCCTCCCATCCTCCAGGCCTTAGGTTATTTCATCTCTCCTCTTCCATGATGTTCCCTGAGCTGGGGGGAGTGGGTTATACAAAAGTTCAGGTCAAGCACTCAAGCGCCATTCATTCTCCCAGTCAAGGGTTCCTCAGGCACGAGTGACACAGAGTGGTGTCATGACTGGATGACGACTGTTCTGCCACTTAGGAAAGATCTAGTTCTGCCTAGGGTCATCCTCTCCATCTCCTGACCCTAGAGGTTTGCTTGCACAGCAAAGGTCCTGTGTGATGGGGGTGGGCACAGACTTAGCTGATCCCCAGGATCATGTGCTGTGGTTCCTCAGGTAGCTTAGAAGGGGGTTCTAGAAGGGAAGACAAAAGTCTCAGCTTCCATGAAAAGCAGGGAGCAGATGTAGCCAGGCCTCTCAGGACTGTGTGTGTTTAGTTCTAGGTTCTAGCTTCTAGATCATTAATTCACTCATTTTTTATTCCTTTCTTCCTCCATCATAAAAGTATCGAGTCCTGGCTACACTGTTTCCCATGCAGGTTGCAGGCTCCAGTGGGAGGAAGCAGAGTCCTCTCTCATCCTCCAGTAGGCTGGCACAGGCACAGGAGAAAAGGATTTCTGGTCCAGTGGGGGCTGTGGGTTAGTGGACTGAGTTGAGTCAGGTGCTTGGGCTCTAGGACCAAACTTGATTTCTTTCCCTTTGTGGACCACACATCTCTTCAAGCTGCCGGTGCCCGAGATTAAAGTTTCCAATCCCTCAACTTCTCTCTGGTCCAGAGAACCTGCTAAAGCTCCTAGGGTGGAGAAATTGGAGCTGCCAGATGTAGGAGGGGTGTCAGGTGACACTGGCTCGGTTTCCAGCAGGCTTTTGGGTCTGGGTCCCTGGAGTCTTGGAAGTCATTTAACCCCCACTGCTACTGTCACACACATTTCTGCTGTTGCTGCTCCCTCCCTGCCCCTCATCTCCTCACCTCTCCTTCAGGCAGGTCTGCCCTTGCCCTGTGCAGCTCGCTGCTCCCTTACCTTTCCCACACGAATGGCTGCGTGTCCTGGTCCCTTCTCACTAACACCTAGATGCAGACCCTCCTTCCCAAGCCATAGTGAAGGGCACAGAAATCAGTAGAAACAGCTACTCCCCTGAGGGTCCGTCATGTGCCAGGTTCCCCCACTGGGTAGGAGTTCCCGCTGTGTTGAGTAGGGCTCTTGATTTCTGCAGTGGTGATGTTTGGAATAAGACAAGCAGAGAAAAACTCAGAGATTGCACCACCCAAAGTCTCTGGGATTGTTCAGTTTTGTTCCCTTCAACCCTGGCTTGGCTCCTCATGGTTTCCCTGGAGCTGACCTGGGCCTTCTTTCCCTTTATATTCTTGAAGTAGAACAGAACTCGTGAGGCCTCCCTATGCAGACTGTGTTTGGCATTGTGACTGGGGTCCCTGTTGGTGTGACTCTGATGGCTTCCCTGGACTTCATCCTGTTCCTCAGAACGACTGGCTGGTCCTAAGGCTGCTCTCCATATCATCCTCCCTGGAAAGAAGAAGACACAGTCCGTGGACTGTGCACCTGACTCCCCGATCCTGGACTTCCAAGGATGCTTTCAACCCATACCGCCAGCTCCTCCCTAACCAGCTAGTACCGGTGATGCTTCCTCAATGGCTTCCTCACTTAATTTAGGCACAACGAGGGACCCTCTGCTGGCTTCTGTCCTGGTCTGCACACCTGCACACAGCAGACCTGCAGCATCCAGAGGGGAGTCAGTGCTCAGCATCTGGCGTCCCCCAGCATTTCTTTCAATCCATCTATTCAGGAAGGGGTAGCACCCAGCGTCCGAGCGTGGTGCTGGCTGAGGTTACTAGAAGGAGAGGATGTGTCTGGGCAGGCTAGTGGGAGAGCTGCTCACATTAGCAACTTTTGTTAGTTACCTCCAGGAGAGAATTCCCTAGACTGGACCCTGGGGACAAGGAACTGCCTGGAGAACTGTCTCCTCTGTTTCTCCCCTTCCTGTGAAGTCTCCTAAGCTCGTCAGAACAGTTGGCTTATGTTGTGGACCTGTCCGCTGAGATCCAGGTGAAGGAGATGCCTGGGTGACCTATGAACCGCAGCTATTGTGGCAGTGCACAGCTGGTTCCACACTCTACGTATCTTGGACAATCAGTGAAGCCTTGTTCCCTGTCAGCTCTGACAGGAAGTCAAATTCTAGCCCTGGAGACAAGCTCTCCATAGTCACCTAGAGTTTAGTCTGGGACCGAGGTCTGGAGCCAGGCCTTCCTTTCAAGTGATTCCCTCTCTAATAAATACCCCGGTCCCTCAACCAGACCCTGCCTGAACCCTACAGGATCTTTCTGAGGCTGTTTTGGTGGTGAGATCCTCAAGGGTCTGAACTGGATGAAGGTGGTTTCCCTTCACAGTTATGCCTCCACAGCTCCTCCTCTCGCTGGGCCCTTTCACATCAATTATAAATGAAGAAAGCGGCCCAAGACCTGTCTCCGGCTGTAGGACTTTCTGCACACACCATGGCCACTGGAGTAATGGTCCATGTGAGGCAAGAAGGGAGTCCTGTTCAACAGAACGCTGGAGCCTGTGTTGGCTCGGACCCCAGGCAGATTATTTGAGATGCTTAAGTGCAATACAGTTTGGACAAGTAATGAGCACAGCAGGCTTTGAGATTGTGTGTCTCAGGGAAACAGTTTTCTGTGTCCCAGTGTCTCCATCTGGAATTCACTGAGATGTGCAGCTCATGTCTGAGGTGTGGCAAGGAGGCTCCAGATGCTGTGTGGGCCCTTACAGCTGTCTATAAGTTATCCAGACACCCTTTGAATAGGTAGCTTTTCATTAGAAGTTGGCTTTTCAAGACAGGGTTTCTCTATATAGCAGCTATGACTGTCCTGGAACTTGGTCTGTAGATCAGGCTGGCCTCAAACTCACAGAGATCTGCCTGCTCCTGCCTCCTGAGTGCTGAGATTAAAAGTATGTGCACCACCACTGCTTGGATTTCATGTGATTGTATCCACCATTTGTATATCTTCTTGGAGGTATGTCTGTTTGAGTGTACACTTTATTTTATTGCTGTTTATTTTAAAAAACCTTTATATCTTTTTCTCATTATATCCCAAGCTCAATTTCCCTTCCCTCAACTCCTCCCAATCCCTTCCTCCAATCTCCCTTCTTCTCCAGATCAACTTCTCTGTTTCCCTTAAAAAAAAAAAAAAAAAGAACAGGCCTCCCAGGGATAGCCACCAAACATGGCCTAACAAGACACAATAAGACTGGGCACAAATGTTCATGTCATGGCTGAATGTGGCAGCTGTGTAGGAGGAAAGGGTCCCAAGCATAGGCAACAGGGTCACACATTCTCCATGTTCTCTGTTGGGAGTCCCACAAGAACACCAAACTGCACAGCCATGACATATGCAGAGGACCCTGCTCAGACCCACACAGGGTCCATTTTTTTCTTATTTCAGTCTCTGTTATCCCTGCTTAGTTGATACTATGGGCTGTGTTCCCATGGTGTCCTTGGCCTCTCTGGCTCCTACAATTCTTTCTCCCCCTCTGCCTAGTATTCGGCTATGGGTCTTTGAAATTGCTGGATGCCACTCCTCTGATGACAACTGGCCTCTGCCCATTTTAAAATTAGATTTTGTTTTCTTTTTCTTGATGAACTGTACTGAATCTTCTGCTTTGGTGTCCTTCTCTTTCCTCTCTCCTCTAACCCTGAGACTAGATATTGTTGTTGTTTCCCAGTGCCCATGTTCCGTTCATATTTTCTGTTCAGCACATTGACATTTACTGAATGATCCCATTACTGTACTTGGTCTTCCATCCCTAGCTCTCTATTTTCTACATAGCCCATTGTTTTAGTAAGGTTTTTTAAGGGAGTTTTGTTTTTTCATTTTATTGTGTTTTGAGATAAGGTCTCACTATGCAGCTTGGTCTGGAACTCACTATGTAGACCAGGCTGGTCTTCAACTCACAGAGATCCCCCTGCCTCTGCCTCCCAAGTTTTGGAACTAAAAGTGTGTACTACTGTGGAGGCCCAAAAGTGTGAGCCTATTTCCACCTTGTCTGAAGCTCAGAGAGTTTGAGGTTGTCAACAACCATAGCTACATATCCCGACCTAGGGTGTGGTTACTTGGTCATTTTAACATTAAGATGGCCCATACAGGCAGATCCACTCCATCCTCACCAATGGTCAGGAAATTCAAGCATGTGTCTGTTCCTTCTTTGTTAATAGGAGGCTTAACCTTGGGAGTGCCTGCCTTCAGGATACTTCAGGAATGTTTTTCTCATGGATTATTTGCTTGATGGCTCCAAGTATTGAAGCAAGTAACTGTTCTAGTTGTTCTTTGTTTCATGTTAAAGCAGTCTTTTGTGTTCTTTCCCCCATTGTATGGGGGAAATACAATACAATGGGGAAAGAACTCAAAAGTGTATAGAAAATTAAACACAGGGTTTTTCAGGATTCACTGGAACTTCCTCCCAAGACTATCCTGTTTTCTGTTTTATTATTTTTACTCACATCTTTGTCCTCTTTACTATTTTTCTGATCCCCACACCTCTACCCTGATTAGTGGTATTTTTGTCAAAGCTGGTCTTTGACTTGCTACCATGCTTGACTCCACTGACTTTTTAATTAGTTTATTGAGTTTTCCATTTCCAGCATCATTTCTGCTTATGTTTTCTTAAACTCTACTTCTGTGTTGTGCATTGACTTCATTATTTTAGTGTTCTTTCAGTCTTTGGTTCCTTTGAGTTGTCTGACCACGGTTGTAATGATTCTATTGATCATTTGGGAGTTCTTCAGTTTGTTTTCAATAGCGACTGCCATTATGGGGTTTGTATTTTGTGGTGGAGAAAGTGTTATTTTGGTTATTCATGTTGCTTTCATTTTCAACTTGGGATTTGTGCATCTGGAATTGGTTTATTGGTTTAGTTGTTTTTCTTTTCTTCTCCTTTTCTCTCTTTCTTCTTTTTTTCCCTGAGACAGGGTTTCTCTGTCTATCTTTGGTACCTGTCCTGGAATTTGCTCTGTAGACCAGGCTGTACTTGACCTCACAGACATCTGCCTGCCTCTGCCTCCCAAGTGCTGGGATTAAAGGTGTGTACTACCACTGACCCCAGAGACTTTTTGTTGTTGTTGTTTAAAGTGTTCTCCTTTTTGGTAGAGGTGTTTATGATGTTTTGGAGGAGCTGAGTCACAGCAGGTTAGAATGTTGATTTTCTCTGCCTGGCATTGGAGCTACAGCCTGTATCCCATGAATTCTAGTTGTCAACTATAATCTAAAGTCTCAGCAGTTTGGCTGAGAAACTTGGAACAGGTTTCCCTGGAAGTATGAACTGGTCCTGGGTCTCAGGCTATGTAGGAAAACTAGAGAGTCCCAGCTAGACAGGTGACAGGTTGCTATTGAGTAGCAAAGAATAAAGTGGTCTGGGTCTCCAGCAGGCAGGAGGGAACATGGAGAGATCCTGGCCGAGTCACGGGACCAATGTTATGGTTAAAATAAAACACTGCAGGTCCTTGAGTGGAGGTAGTGGGCAGTGAGATCACAGCAGGCCACAAAGGCAGGTGGCCCCAGGCAGGGAGCTGCTCAGTGGGTGAGAGTCTTTGGTGGAGCAACCAGTCCCACAAGGAGATACAGCCACAGTGGGTAAGAGACAGCTAGATAGGCACACGCCATGCAGAGTGAGGTTGGATATTTATTTAGTGGGTTATGGAAGGGAAGGGGAAAGGGGGAAGGAGCAGAGAGAGAGAGGCAGAGAAAGAAAGAGAAACAGAGAAGGGGGAGATGTGGGAGAAGGGAGAGAGGCAGATAAGGAAAGGACTGCAAGCAGAAGAAGATCTGCCTGCCTCAGTGGAGGTGGGGAGAGGGAGGGGAAGGGAGGCTTGTCCCTTAAAGGGACAGGACAGACTATTACATTACCCCTGTTTCTAGGAGCACCAGAGGGTTTCTGGGAGCTCAATGGTCAAGGCCTTGGGTTCTGAGAAACAGTTAAGCTGACAGGAAGGGAAAAATCTCACCAGTTGAAGTTGCTGGTGTACATAGGGGTCAGCATTCAGGTGGATGGAACATGGGACTGTTGTGGAATAACCCGATTCTGGTCCTGGCTCAGGGAAAGGGGTGGGAGGCCCTACTGAGTCTGACGACACCAATGTTATGGTTTAAAAAGTGGCAGCACAGTTCCCTGAGGGTCTGCAGTGGGCCATGAGGGGCAGTGGGTCCTAGGCAGGAGAAGGCCAGTCCCACAAGGAAAGAGAGCAGGTAACCCAAGGCTGCAGCAGAGTCTCTGGCGGGTTCTTGGCGGGTGAGAGACAGATAGACATGCCACGCAGAGAGAGTTTATTTAGTGGGTTATGGAAGGGAAGGGGTGGAGGAGGGGGGAGAGAGGAAAGTGTACAAGAAACAGCCACCACCTCTTCAGAACAGGCACAGGGGATGGGGGATTGGGGCTTGTCTCTTAAAGGGACAGGATACCCAGGTGACAAGCCAGACCATTACAACTGACCATTTGCACTTCTTTTCAGGACTCTGCTCTGTCCATTTGCTGATTTATTGGCCAGATGATTTGAGGATCCCTTGCTATCTGATTCAGTTTTGAACTCTTTCTATAGACTATGTGTTAATTCCTTGTCAGAGAAGTGTCTGGCCACCTTCTTGCCTATTCTGGCTGACTCCTCCCTCTGTTGTTTCCTTAGCTGTGCACTAACTTCTCGATCCCATGCAATCCCATCTGCCAGTTCTTCCAACTCATTCTGTAGCCCAGGCTGGCCTGGAATTCACTCTGTAGCCCAGGCTGGCCTCTAACTCACAGAGATTCTCCTGCCTCTACCTCCTAAGAGCTGGAATTAAAGGCATGTGCACCACCACTGTCCGGCTTCATCTGCCAATACTTTTTCTGAGACAGTGCAATCCATTTAGGAAAGTCCTTGCTGCTGCTTCTATCTTGAAGTTTCTTCCTTCAGAAATTTCACAGTTTCAGGTCTCCAATGGATTTTGTGCAAATGAGAAATAGGGACCCATTTTTGTTCTTCTCTCTAGTGTCCCCACAGTCATCTGTAAAGAGGCTGTCTTTACTCACGTCTGTGGTTTTGGTCACAGATCAGCTGTAGCTGCTCAGTTGATCTCTGGGTCCTATGTTCTGCTACACTGGTTTGAATGTCTATTCCCTTTCTAGTAACCATGCCATTTTGTTTTGTTTCTCTTAGGGGTATTTGACATCAGGTATGGTGATTACTCCAGTGATCCTCTTTCTGCTCAGGGTTGCTTTGGTCATTTGGGGTCTCATTGGCTTCTGTGAGAATGCAGTGCTTTCTATTTCTCTTCACAGATATGTTATATGTCGTTGGAATTCCGATCCCCATTTTGTACTGAATGTTTAGATCTAGTTTGGTCATATAGATATTTTCACAGTATTAATTCTGCCACTCTGTGAGTGTGGAACTTCTTTCTATTTCATCTGGTATTTTTATTAGTTCCCTTCTTCAGTGTTGAAAGGTTTCTGAAATATAATTTAATTTATCATTAGCATGCATATGACTATATGATGTTTGTTTGTATGCATACATGTACATACATGTTTATGCATGCCAAAGTGCACATGTGGAGGTCAGCTCAGGTTGCCAGGCTTATGTGACAGGGCATTGATGTCTGTGCCACCTCTCCAGCTGTGCATTTATGTTTAGATTTAAAAGTCTCTCACATTGTTGCTTAGGCTACTTTTATTTCTTATCTACTAGTTTTTTAAAATTAATTTTAGATAATTTGTTTATTTATTAAGCTATTATAAATGGGATTGTTACACTGATTTCTTTAAAGTGTGTCCAATTTTGTGTTTCTCAAGATTATTTTGAACACACTATTTTGTCTTTTTAAACAGTTCTTAATGGAGGCCATCTCTCCAAGGCCAGGAGCACTTTAGAGGCTATGCTATCTCTGGTCTTTTTTCAGCAGTGCTGGGGAGTCGAGACCTCCTACCTTAAAGGAATCTAGGCCCTTGAAGTGCCTGTGCCCTGGGGAGGGGCAGTGGGTTCCAGGGGCAGTGTGAGCATTGGCAGTTTTGCATATTGGCCTTTCTGCATCCCTGCCACATGTTTCTCCTTGCAGCTGCAGCTTCACAGGCTGTAGGCTATACAGAGTGGTATGCTGGCAGACTTATGAAATCTGCAGGACTCAGCAGAGTGAGGACATCTGGCACATGCTGGGCCTGGAGCCCAGATCAGGAGACATCCTACTGGACAGATGTGCAGTGTGGGTGTCTTCTGCTTGTGGACTGGAGGGAATTGGAGGCCCTGGTGTTCACATGCTCTCAGCTCCCCAGCTGAGAAATTGGTCACGGGTTGGTGCTGTCCCTGCAGAAGGCTGAGGTAGACAAGGATGGCCATATGCGGGTCTCATCCACCCCAGACAGATGTGGACAAAACTGAGGAGAAAATGTCTCATTCTGTCTCTGTCTCTGTCTTGCCCATGGCAGTGGTATAACTTACAGAAAAGCTGCATAAAAGCCAGGAGTCGTGTGTGGAGCTGAGCACCAGTCACTGTGGCTGGTTGCTGGACAGCTCTTCTCCTGCCCCAGAACTCTTGGCACTAACAGTGTGGCGGTTCTCACAAGAGGCACAATGCCAAACCACGCTAAGGTGCAGATGGTCCCACAAGAATGACCATGCCAAAGTGTCCACAGGGACAGTTGTGCTGAGAGAACAAGCTCTCAGCAGGTCAGAGTAACTGGAGAGGAGGTGTGGCATCAGTGAAACTGCACAGACACCCAGGAGACTTTATCAAAGGGATCAAACTAATTCTTCATTTCATTTTTCTCTTTCTGCTGCTTCTTCTGTTTGTTCCCTGTGCTATTTCTCTTCCCTAATGTTTTCCTCCTATATTTCTTATTTTACTCTTATTTCTTTTATTTGTTTATCTCTTATTCCTCCTAAGACAAAAATTTCTTTGCAAGAATAGATTATCTCAAAACCACAAGTTGCATATTTTTTTAAAACAAGGGAAAAATCTTTGCTCAGAGAGAAATCACAATATGATCACAAGTTACATGTTTTTTTTTCCTGTGTCCTCTGTCCAGATTGGCAGCTGTCTTCAACCTGTGGGTCTTGACCCCCTTGAATCCCAAGGTTATGAGCAACCCTTTCAGAGGGGTCACATATCAGATATCCCGCATATCAGAATTTTACATTATGACTCATAACAGTGGCAACATTATAGTTACTAAAATAATTTTATGTAGCATGATTAGTAAAAAACCCAGAGTCAGAAATTGGCATTCAACTTGAAGGACAGAAAAGCAGAACAGCCAGCCACCGACTCTTACCTCTACCTCAGTCTGAAATGGCGACCCTGACTCTAGGAATCTCAGAATGAAACTGTGTGTGAGAGCTGTCTCCTCTCATCTTATGCTCCTCTCTAGTGCTGGGATTAAAGGTGTGCAACACTACCACCTGGTTTCTATGACAAACTAGTGTGGCTTCTGGGATTTAAGGTGTGTGACACCACTGCCTGACCAGGAAGGCCAACCAGTGTGGCTGTTTTACTCCCTGAACTTCAGGAAAGCATTATTTATTAGAATACAAATGACATATCACTACAATTTTATGGTTGGACAGGTTAAGAAATCTCATTGCAACTCTCCGGGGAGGCCTCAGCAGCTAAGGTGTCACTAGGGCTGTTCTCTTCTGCTCCACACACCACACCAAGTATTCAGGAAGCCATCAAGCTTCATTCCCCTCCTGTGAAGAAGCACGGCATACCCCTGACCCATATTAGAACAGGATCAGATCGTTCCCATAATCCAGTGCAAGCATCTTTACATTTTGCTTTAGCAGATGTCACTCTGGTGCCATCATGCCAGAATATATCTGCGGCAGATTGCTCATGGCCATCCACACTCATGAAATTTAGAATAAAAAGGACATGATTTAAGACATTATGTGGCAACTGAGGGTATAACTCACCCATTTTTATCTTTTGAAATTGTGTTTACAAAGAGCCATGGGCAGGCTCCACAATTTTTGTCCTTGAAGATTATAAGGAATTCCTGTTTTATGTTCAGTATTCTTCTGGGAACAAAACTGGTGAAATGCTTTACTAATATATCAAGATCCATTATCTATTGTTATAATTTTAGGAAGTCTCACTTATGAAAAACACTTTAAGCAATGAGTTATCAAGTGTTTAGTGGCTTCTCCAGTTTGTACAGTGACTATCAAGAAACCTGAATGTGTACCAATTGCCACATGCACATATTTTAATTTTCCAAATTCTAAACTATGACTAGTATTCATTTGCCATAAATGATTAAGAAGCAGATCTCGAATACTTACTCCCAGATAAGGTGCAGGTAAATATTGTGGGTTTATATCATACTGCTTAACAATCTGATGAGCAATTTCTTGTGTTAAATCAAACTGTTTTCTTAAACTTCTACTATTTAGATGACTTAAAGCATATGATTGCTGGGCAAAATTGAGACTGAGTGAACAGCTGAGTAAATTTATCAGCCAAAGCATCAGCTTCAGCCAATGGACCAGGGAGATTTGAATGTGCCCTAATATGACCCACAAAGCATGTTAATTTTCTTTGATGAACGGCATTTGAATTTGCTGGAACAGTATTCTCTATTGACTGTGACTAGTTCCAATGCAGGGGAAGTCTCTGTGACCTGAAGAGCTTTAACAATGTAATGACTGTCAGCATTTAAATTAAAGGCATTCTCTGCATAAGCTGCACTACCACAGAAACAGCTCACAGCCCAACTATATGAGCTGAGGCTGGATCTGTTCACACTCCATATCCTTTATCATCAACAACATATGCTGCTCTTCCATTAGAAGAACCATCTGTAAAAATTAACAAAGCATCCTTTAAATGATCCTTCATTACAATTTTAGGGAAATAAAGGAAGATACTTGTGAAAATTGCAGCATTTGTTCAGCTGGAAGATGCTTATCAACTTGGCCTAAAAATTGAGCAAATGCAATTGCCCAAGAACTATTATGAAACAACCAATCAACCTGTTGCTTAGTATTAGAAACATTGATCACATTAGTTTTCTGCCAAAATATTACCCAGACTCCACTCCTGGCTTTTCTGTCCTAAACAAGTTACTACTTCAAAATAAGAATTTATTATCTTAACTGATGATACAGGAAGATATAGCCATAAAAGAGGATGGTTTTGCTATAATACTGCCATAGGAATAAGCTTTGTAGGCAAAATATATGCTTGCCAAGGTTGATCATAATTAATATAATGTACATGATGATTCTGTATGGTGTAGTCTGCCTGGGCCAGTACCTGTCTAGCAGCATCTGTAAGATGTCTAGGGGAACTGGGATCACTACTCCCCTTAAGAATATTACTGAGGGGCTCAAGATCTCCCATAGGGAATTTTAAATAGTGTTTCAGTTATTGAATATCTCCCAATAATTTCTGAGAACCATTCAAAGTTTATAAGCTATTTTTCCTAATTTCCAATTTCTGAGGTTTAATTCCTTTAGGATATAACATACGTTCCCAACAAATATTGGAAAGGTGGGTGTCTTTGTACGTTCTCTGGGGCAATAACTAAACCTGCATGGGCAATGCTCTGCTGAAGCTGTCCACATGTTGCATGCAAAACTCTTTCATTTTTATGGGCAGCAAAATATCATCCATATAATGCATAATACCAACTTGTGGGAATTGATCTCTAACATTTTGTATATCTTGAACCACAAACGTCTGATATAACATAGCACTGTTTACCATACCCTGAGGCAAGATGTGCCAATGATATCTCCTCATAGGCTCTTTGAAATTAACTGATAAGATGCTAAATGCAAATCTTTGACAATCTTGGGGAGCCAAATATATGGTGTAAGAACAATCTCTTAGGTCTAGAATAATTTTATAGGCATCCTTTGGTATGGCTGTAGGTAAAGGTAATCCAGGCTGCAAAGTTCGCATTAGTTGTGTTGTCTCATTAACCTTTCTTAAATCTTGTATCAATCTCCATTTTCCAGATTTCTTTTTAATCACAAAGATAGGAGAATTCCAGGGGAAATTGGAGGGTGTAATGTGACTATTGTCTAGTTGTTCCTGCATTAACTGCTGAGCAGCTTGTAGTTTTTCTTTTGTTAGAGGTCACTGATTTACCCACACCGGGTTTGCATAGAATACAGGCTTTTCAGTGACCTCTCCTAAAATACCTTAATCCTGCTCATGGATGCCTTCTGCTAGGTATGATAAGATCAGTCCTTCCCTCAATTCTCCATGCCCAGCAATTGATTGGACAATAATCTGTGTTGGAACATTTGATTAGCACTAACTAAATTGGGGGTATATACATATTTGAGCTGTAATACTCTGACTCTCAATGTACAGGTAAGTGAGGATCAATGTATGGCCAAAAAGTTCCTTCATGACACTCTCCATCTCTCCAGGACAGCACATTGTTCCTTTGTTCAGGATTTTGAGTTTGACCAATACCTTGTACCTGTGTGAAAATCTTCATTTTCGGCCACCTAGAAGGCCATTGACTGGCAGTTATAACAGGAATGTCCCCATAAGCATCCAGAAGACCAGAAAAGCTTTTCCCATTCATAAAAAAGTCTGTTCTGGTACTGTGGACCTATGGCTTGTAGTCAATAGGCATCAGATGAACCACATCAAACTTCTCTTCTCTTACCTCCTTTGACTTGATTTGTAGCTTGCATTTGAGGAAGTAAAATTAATTGTGCAAGTTTCTGAACCGTATTTACCACAGAGACTCCATTAGGCAAGTGAATTCTAACCTTGATTTCTCCTTCAAATGCAGCATCATTCACTCCAGGAGTTAACAAAGATCCCGTGTGTAGTGGTGCTACTTCTCCCCCAATAATAATCCTACAATCACTTCCAGTAAAGGTCCTTAAACACCAGTTTTGTGGGCTTTCATGCCCATTTCAGGAGTCAAAGCTGTGTAGGTGGAAGAGCTGAGATCAAGTCCTGCACTGTCTGGGGTTGCCCTGCAAATGTCCGGAATGGATTTCCTTGCAGGGTAACAGGCTTCTGGATCGCCCCACAGAATTTTCTCAGGGCCTGAGATGGACCTCTCTGCCCATTTCCCAGAAGGGGTTTCCCTTGGATGTTGCTGGGCCCTAAGGTCTTCCTCAGGGGAGGGGATGAGAAGGCACAATGTCAATGAACACAGATGCTGTACATCAGGTAGAAGGCCTACAGCATACTTGTTTATTCAACAATAGGGAAAACCCAGCACCCAGGTGGTCTGATCTATTGACAGTTGACATCACATGATCTTTTCTCATTGTCTAGAGACGATCAAGTCCTCTGACAGCTCCAGGCAGACTCCAGGTTTAGTCTGGTAGACCCTAACTTCCTACATATCCACTCTTTTTCATTTATTACATGGGCACTCAGTGGGAGTGAGTCCTTTGCTCAGGCCTTGTTGACCCCCCCTCAGGAGGGCTCAGCAACTGAACTGTGCCTGTCTTAGGTTGGCCTTCCAAACAAGCTCTTACTCCTCACTGACTTCCATTCCTTGAAGAGCATTGAGTACTGGAGAACTGCCAAGGTTGGGGGACTAGGCAGTAAGTAGCCTTTTGATTGCAGATAACCAGGCATGCATAACTTCCTGTGGAGGACTGTGAGAAAGATGCCTAAGAACCATCAACGCATGAAGAGTCACTTTAGTTGCTGTCCACTGATCTGCTGCAGGAGACATTTAAAGAGAATAAGGATTAACAATACCACCCTGTGAATTAATGCATTAATTTCCCAGAAGGGTCTTCCCTTGGGCATCTGTCTTTGATCTGCATTAGTTAGCCTAATGTTTCTCTCTCCTGCATCTCCAGCACAATCCCAATTCCTTCCTCACCCCTGAGCTTACTCTCCTATCAGGACACTGCTTGATCTGATGTCCCATAAGACCACACCCGAAGCAGCTTCCAGAGGGCCCAGAAGTTGTTCTCCCCTCTGGACCTTGATTTCTTTGTTGGGAGAGAACATCTTTAACCATCTTTCCCTGTAAAGCAGTGGTTATTGCTGGTCCCTGTGTATCTGAGGGGCCAATATCTGAACAAATCCAAATATAATCAGAGATGTAACCTTTCTGAAAGGTCTTAAGGCAGCTTTACATATTGCATTAGCATTCTATAGGCTAGCTGTTTTAACTATCAAAGGTCCTGATTCTGTATCTCTAATCAATCTGCTTGATATCTGCATCAGCCTTGAAACAACTCATTAGGTCCCTGTCTTATATCAGACAACTCTTCAGTATGCTCTCCAGAAGATTAAAGTTTATTTCAGGTCTTCATTAATTTGGGCATTTATGCTGCTATATCAAAGTTTAACTGCTGTTCTGTTCCTTTATAAGTCCTTTCACCTATAAGCACAGCAAAAGAAATAGAAGCTTGTTTTGCCCTATTTCTCTCAGTTGTGGCCTGACATTGTCCTGGAAACTCAGTTTTCCACTATAGATAGTCTCTGCCTGATAGGCAATCTTTGGCTGTTTCCAATCCCCTGGGGGTAGGGCTTCTAGAGCCAGATTATCCAGCAGTATTTGTGTAAAAGGAGAAGTTGGGCCATATTGTGCACAAACTGCTTTTAATTCTTTGAGTACTTTGAATGGTATCAGAGTACACACCCTGACTAGATTTCCCTGAGAATCTCTTTGCAGGAAACATTTGAATCCTTTGCACATCCTCCTTTCTAAGGGCAGCGTCTCTGATGTTAGCTGGCAAGGGAGATGCATGATTAATGCTGAGTGTCTGCCTTGCTCTTGGAGATCTTTGTACTGTAGGCAGATCTAAACCAGACATTACAGTAGGAAGAGGACTTTCCTGATATAGGAGGTTTGCAGAGTCTCTAACTTCTGTGAAAGCATCACGCCCAACTCTTTCAAGCCTTTTAGTTCCTGCTGAATCTTACCAGCGGTCTCTGCCTCTCAGCATTCTTAGTCAGAAGCAAGGGAGGTGAAAACTCCTCATTATGGTACTTAATGGCTCCTTCCTCTAAGTCATCAGGCTCAGACTGATTCCAGTCACACAGTCCTGTAAATGCTTCCTCATCTAACTACTCCTCCAGCAGCATGGAGGGTTCTGTCTCACTTCTCACTGGTTCAGGGGGGAGTACCTTCTGTTGTTCAGGGCATAAATCCAAACTTTCCTGTATAAGAGCCCAGAAATGAAGAGTATCCATAGAGACTCTTTCAGGCCCATATTTGTAAAAGTGCTGTTGGAATTTCACCCCAATTTCTTTCCATGTTCCCATGTTCAAGGTCCTATGTTTGGGAAACCAAGGGCTCAGCTGCTCTATAAAATCTAAGCATTTCTGTGCATGCTTCTGCTGCGCTAGAGCTGCTTTGTCTTTCAAAACATCTCTAAGCAGTTGTATAGATAGTTGTCTACTTTTCCCCTGCTTGATATCTGTAATTTTTACGTACAAATTTTTGCTCCTGATACATACTTACTGCTTTTCCAGATTCATTATTTATTTGAGCACCCACGTTTCATCTCTACACCTACAGTGTCTATTCCTCTGCGGTGTACATCACACTATCTTCCTCAATTAAGCCCCATGTTGGATGTGCCATTTGCTGTATCCCATGTCTGGGCATCAACATCAGCTGGGTTCCACCCGGCTTATTTGTCCATACTTGAAAGGAAGCATGAAGATTAAGAAATGACAGGTAGAAAAAAATAAAGATACAAAAGAAAAGACAGAGACATGGGATAGAATCAGAAGGGCAACTAGTGATTACTGAATCCATCCACATTTCTTTCTTTTTAAAATTTTTTTTGATTACTGAATCCATCCACATTTCTTTCTTTTTTTAAAATTTTTTAAAATTACTTTATAGATAATACCAATCAAAATTTCCACTTCCTTCCCTCCTCCCACTTTCCTCCCACTCTCCCACACACCCTCTCCCTCCCCCTCCAGTCCTAATAGAGGGCAGAGTACCCTCCCTTGTGGGAAGTCCAAGGCCCTCCCCCCTTTATCCAGGCTTAGATAGGTCTGCGTCCAGATAGACTAGGATCCCAAAAAGCCAGTACATGCAGTAGAGACAAATCCCAATGCTATTCTCTTTGACTTCTCAGTCTGCCCCAATTGTCAGCCACAATCAGAGAGTCCAGTTTGATTCCATGCTTGTTCAGTCCCTGTCCAGCTGGATTTGGTGAGCTCCCATTAGCTCAGGCACACTGTCTTAGTGGGTGACCCAACCCCTGGTGGTCCTGACTTCCTTGCTCATATTCTCCCTCCTTCTGCCCTTCAACTGGACCTTGGGAGTTCAGTCAGTGGTCCAATGTGGGTCTCTGTTTCTATCTCCATCCTTCGCCAGATGAAGGTTCTATGGTGATGTTCAAGATAGTCATCAGTATGACTATGGGACAAGGCCAGTTCAGGCACTCTCTCCTCCACTGCCCAGGGTCCTAGCTGGGGTCATCCCTGTGGACTCCTGGGAACCCTTCCAGAGCCAAGCCTCTTGCCAATCCCAAAATGGCTCCCTCATTTAAGATATCTCCTTCCCTGCTCCCATATCTGTCCTCCCTTCATCTCAACAATCCCAGTCCCCCAAGCTCTCCCCAACCCTCCCCGTCTCCCCCCTCCCACTCTCGCCTTCCCCCCACCCCACCCCAACCCCATGCTCCCAACTTTTGCCTGGCGATCTTGTCTGCTTCCAATTTCCAGAGGGATCTATATATGTTTTTCTTTGGGTTCACCTTATTACTTAGCTTCTCTAGGATCATGAACTATAGGCTCAATGTCCTTTGTTTATGGCTAGATTCCACTAATGAGTGAGTACATACCATATTTATATTTTTGGGTCTGGGTTATCTCACTCAGGATAGTGTTTTCTAATTCCATCCATTTGCATGCAAAATTCAAGATGTTATATATTTTTTTTTACAGCTGAGTAGTACTCTAATGTGTAGATGTGCCACACTTTCTTTTTCTATTCTTCCATTGAGGGGCATCTAGGTTGTTTCCAGGTTCTGGCCATTACAAATAATGCTGCTATGAACATAGTTGAACAAGTGCTTTTGTAGTATGATTGGGCATCTCTTGGGTATATTCCCAAGAGTGGTATTGCTGGATTCTGAAGTAGGTTGACTCCCAATTTTCTGAGAAACCGCCACACTAATTTCCAAAATGGTTGCGCAAGTTTGCATTCCCACCAACAAGGGATGAGTGTTCCCCTTACTCCACATCCTCTCCAGCATAGGTTATCATTGGTGTTTTTGATTTTAGCCATTCTGACAGGTGTAAGATGGTATCCCTGATTTGCATTTACCTGATATGTTTTGTTAATCTACAAACCTATGAACACTAAGCTAAGGAAATAAACATTTCCTTAAGTATCTTTTGGCCATTTGAAATTCTTCTGTTGACAATTCTCTTTTCAGTTCAGTACCCCATTTTTTAATTGGGTTATTTAGAATTTTAATGTCTAGTTTCTTGAGTTCTTTATATATTTTAGAGAGCAGAACTTTGTCTGATGTGGGGTTGGTGAAGATCTTCTTCCATTCAGTAGGCTGCCTATTTGTCTTAATGACTGTTTCCTTTGCTTTACAGAAGCTTTTCAGTTTCAGAAAGTCCCATTTATTCATTGTTTCTCTTATTGTCTGTGTTACTGGTGATATATGTAGGATGTGGTCTCTGGTGCCCATGCATTGCAGGCTACTTCCTGCTTTCTCTTCTGTCAGGTTCAGTGTGGTCATATTTATATTGAGGTCTTTAATCCATTTGGACTTGAGTTTTGTGCATGGTGATAGATATGGATCTATTTTCCTTCTTCTACAGGTTGACATCCAGTTATGCCAGCACCATTTGTTAAAGATGCTTTCTTTCTTCCATTGTATAATTTTAGCTTCTTTGTCAAAAATCAGGTGTTTATAGGTTTGTAGATTAACAAAACATCCAGGAAATCAGGGACACCATGAAAGGACCAAACCTAAGAATAATAGGGGTAGAAGAGGGAGAATAACTACAGCTCAAAGGTCCAGAAATATATTCAACAAAATTATAGAAGAAAACGTTCCCAACCTAAAGAAGATATTACTATGAAGGTACAAGAAGCTTACAGAACACCAAATAGACTGGATCAAAAAAAAAAAAAAACTCCTTGCCATATAATAATCAAAACACAGCTGGGCGGTGGTGGCACACGCCTTTAATCCCAGCATTTGGGAGGCAGAGGCAGGCGGATCTCTGGGAGTTCGAGGCCAGCCTGGTCTACAAGAGCTAGTTCCAGGACAGGCACCAAAGCTACAGAGAAACCCTGTCTCGAAAACCAAAAAAAAAAAAAAAAAAAAATCAAAACACAAAACATACAGAATAAAGAAAGAATTTTAAGAGCTGCAAAGGAAAAAGGTCAAATAATATATAAAGGCAAACCTATCAGAATTACACCTGACTTCTCAATGGAAACTATGAAAGCCAGAAGGTCTTGGATAGATGTGCTGCAGAAACTAAGAGACCATGGATGCAAGCCCAGACTACTATATCCAGCAAAGCTTTCTTTCACCATCGAAGGAGAAAACAAGATATTGCATGACTGAAGCAGATTTAAACAATACATATCCACAAACCCAGTCTTACAGAAAGTACTAGAAGGAAAACCTCAACCCAAGAAAGCCAACAACATCCATAATAGCACAGACATCTGATAACCCTCCATCAACACAACTAAAAGAAGGAAAAACACAAACACTACCGCAAAAAATAACTGGAGTTAACAACCGCTGGTCATTAATATTGCTTAATATCAATGGACTCAATTCACCTATAAAAAGGCACAGGTTAAGAGAATGGATACAAAAACAAAATCCAACATTCTGCTTGGTGTTACAAGAAACACACCTCAACTTCAAAGACAGACACTACCTCAGTGTAAAGGGTTGGGAAAAGGTTTTCCAATCAAGCGGACCTAAGAAACAAATGGGTATGGCTATCCTAATATCTAACAAAATTGGTTTCAAACTAAAATCAATCAGAAGAGATGGAGAAGGACACTTTATACTCATAACAGGAAAGATTCATCAAGATGAAGTCTCAATCTTGAATATCTATGCTCCTAATATAGAAGCACCTGCATGTGTAAAAGAAGCATTACTAGAACTCAAATCACACATCAAACCCACACACTAATAGTGGGAGATTTCAACACTCCTCTCTCACCAATGGACAGGTCAACCAGACAGAAACTTAACAGAGAAATAAGTGAACTAACAGATGTCATGAATCAAATGGACTTAACAGACATATATAGCACATTTATTTCTTAAAGACTTTATATACTCCAATCCACAGAGGAGGGGGAAGACAAAAGATACCTTTACCGACTGTTTGGGTGCTGGGACGGGGTCCGAATTGGGAGGGCAACCGGGAGGGTGGTAGCTCCTTTGTCTAGGTGGCCTGCCTGCCCTGCGGCAGCAAGCTCGGCCCTTTGTTCGTGAGATGCCTAGGCGGCAGGGAGACCAGATCCGGGTACCAGGAGGGACATCACTTGGGTGAGTGGGTTTCTGGCCGAGGCGGCAGCCCGGGACAGGGAACTCAGACGTTCCTCACCCCTCCTGCACTCCCTGGGCAGTCTGCAGGGGCTATACTGCCAGATACTTCCTCTCTATTCCTGTCCCACCCAGCTAGCATCCACGGCCCTCCGCCACCCCCTCTGACCCCCCTCCCCTCTTTGAACCACACAGCAGCTCCCAGCTCAGCCTGTTTGGGCGCTGGGACGGGGTCGCAATTGGGGGGGCAACCGGGAGGGTGGTGGCTCCTTTGTCTAGGTGGCCTGCCTGCCCTGGGGCAGCAGGCCTGGCCCTTTGTTCGTGGGACACCCAAGCAGCAGGGAGATCAGACCGGCTGCCAGGAGAGACATCACTGGGGAGTTCAAGCTCAGCAGGACGGTCCCTGCTTCCACACTGAAGAGATACACCCAGAGACTCAATCACATCAAAGACTGGACCAAGAAACCAGGCCTCTCTTGGCTTCATTTGAAAGAGGAGATGGGAAGGCGCCAATGTAAGAATTCCTCCAACAACCTGAAAGGCAACATGACATCACCAGAACCCAGGGATCCCGAAATAAGAAGAATTATACACCCTACTCCAGAAGAAGTAGAAGAAATCGACTCAAAAGTGAATTTTTTGAAAATAATAGAAGACCTTAAACAGGAGGTGAAAATCTGCCATATACATTTAGAGATTACAAACAAAAAGGTAGAGGAAATGAATAAATCGCTCAAAGATACCCAAGAAAACCAAGAGAAACAAGAAAATGCAATCAAACAGGTAAGGGAAATGGTTCAAGACCTGAAGAATGAAATGGAAGTAATGAAGAAAACACAAACCGAGGGAAGGTTGGAGATGGAAAATCTGGGTAAACGAACAGGAACTACAGAGACAAGTACTACCAACAGACTACAAGAGTTAGAAGAAAGAATGTCAGACACTGAAGATACCATAGAGAAAATTAACACGCTGATCAAAGAAAACAATAAAACCAACAAATTCTCATCACAAAACATTCAGGAAATATGGGACACAATAAAAAGACCAAACCTAAGAATAATTGGGATAGAAGAAGGAGAAGAAGTACAGCTCAATGGTTCAGAAAATATATTTAATAAAATTATAGAAGAAAACTTTCCCAGCCTAAAGAAAGATATTCCTTTGAAGGTTCAAGAAGCATACAGAACACCGAATAGACTGGACCAAAAAAAAAACCATCTCCTCGCCATATAATAATCAGAACACAAAACATCCAGAATAAAGAAAGAATATTAAGAGCTGCAAAGGAAAAAGGTCAAGTTACTTATAAAGGTAAACCTATCAGACTTACACCTGACTACTTTATGGAAACCATGAAAGCCAGAAGGTCCTGGATAGATGTACTGCAGAAGCTAAGAGAACATGGATGCAAGCCGAGACTACTATACCCAGCCAAGCTTTCATTCACTATAAATGGAGAAAACAAAAATTTCCAGGATAAAAACAAATTTAAACAATACGTAGCCACAAATCCAGCCTTACAGAAAGTAATAGAAGGAAAATCACAAACCAAGGAGACCAACAATGTCCACAATAACTCAAACATCTAGAGACCCTTTACCAGCGCAACTAAAAGAAAGCAAACACACAAACTCTATGGCTAAAAAAGTGACTGGAGTTAGCAACCACTGGTCATTAATATCCCTTAATGTCAATGGACTCAACTCACCTATAAAAAGGCACAGGCTAAGAGATTGGATACGCAAACAGGATCCAACATTCTGCTGTTTACAGGAAACACACCTCAACCACAAAGACAGGCACCTACTCAGAGTAAAGGGATGGGAAAAGTTTTATCAAGCAAATGGACCTAAGAAACAAGCAGGAGTGGCCATACTAATTTCTAACAAAGTTGACTTCAAACTTAAATCAATCAGAAGAGATGGAGAGGGATATTTTATACTCATAACAGGAACAATTGATCAGGATGAGGTCTCAATCCTGAATATCTATGCCCCTAACATAAAAGCACCCACATATGTAAAAGAAACCTTACTAAAACTCAAAGCCGCCATCAAACAGCACACACTAATAGTGGGAGATCTCAACACGCCTCTTTCACCAATGGACAGGTCAATCAGACAAAAACCTAACAGAGAAATAAGAGAATTAATGGAGGTATTGAATCAAATGGACTTAACAGACATCTATAGAACATTCCACCCAAATAGGAAAGAATATACCTTCTTCTCTGCAGCTCATGGAACCTTCTCAAAAATTGACCACATCCTCGGTAACAAAGCAAACTTCCACAGTTACAAAAAAATATCCATAACCAACTGTGTCTTATCAGATCACCACGGACTAAAGTTAGAATTCAACAACAAAGCTACCCCCAGAAAGCCTGCAAACTCATGGAAACTGAATAGTCAACTATTGACCCACACCTGGATTAAAGAAGAAATAAAGAAAGAAATTAAAGTCTTCCTTGAATTCAATGAAAATAAAGAATCAACATACTCAAACTTATGGGACACTTTGAAAGCAGTCCTAAGGGGAAAGTTCATAGCCCTTAGTGCCCACTTAAAGAAAACAGAGAAAGCATACATTGGAGACTTAACAGCCCACCTGAAAGCTCTAGAAAAAAAAGAAGCAGACTCACCTAGGAGGAGTAGAAGACTGGAAATAATCAAACTGAGGGCTGAAATCAACAAAATAGAAACACAGAAAACAATCCAAAGAATCAATGAAACAAAAAGCTGGTTCCTGGAGAAAATCAACAAAATTGATAAACCCCTATCCAAACTAATCAAACGGCAGAGAGAGAATTTGCAAATTAATAAGATCAGAAATGAAATGGGCGACATAACCACAGACATAGAGGAAATTCAGAGAATCATTAGATCTTACTACAAAAGCCTGTATGCCACAAAACTGGAAAATGTAAAAGAAATGGACACTTTTTTAGATAAATACCATATACCAAAGTTAAATCAGGAAAAGGTGAACAACCTAAATAGACCTGTCAGTCGCGAAGAATTAGAAGCTGTTATCAAAAACCTCCCTACCAAAAAAAGCCCAGGACCAGACGGTTTCAATGCGGAATTCTACCAGAATTTCCAAGAAGACCTAATACCTATACTCCTTAAGGTATTTCACAATATAGAAACAGAAGAGTCATTGCCAAATTCCTTTTATGAAGCTACCGTCACTCTGATACCAAAACCACACAAAGACTCAACCAAGAAAGAGAATTACAGGCCAATCTCACTCATGAACATCGACGCAAAAATTCTCAACAAAATACTGGCTAACCGTATCCAAGAACACATTAGAAAAATTATCCATTATGATCAAGTAGGCTTCATCCCAGAGATGCAAGGCTGGTTCAACATACGAAAATCTATCAATGTAATCCATCATATAAATAAACTGAAAGAAAAAAACCATATGATCATTTCATTAGATGCTGAAAAAAGCTTTTGACAAAATTCAACATCCCTTCATGATAAAAGTCTTGGAGAGATTAGGGATACAAGGGTCATACCTAAATATAATAAAAAGCTATTTACAGCAAACCGACAGCTAACATCAAACTAAACGGAGAGAAACTCAAAGCCATCCCACTTAAATCAGGAACACGACAAGGCTGTCCACTCTCTCCATACCTCTTCAATATAGTGCTTGAAGTTTTAGCAATAGCAATAAGACAACATAAGGGGATCAAGGGGATTCGAATTGGAAAGGAAGAAGTTAAACTTTCGTTATTTGCAGATGATATGATAGTGTACATAAGCGACCCCCAAAACTCCACCAAAGAACTCCTACAGCTGATAAACACCTTTAGTAATGTGGCAGGATACAAGATCAACTCCAAAAAATCAGTCGCCCTCCTATACACAAAGGATATGGAAGCAGAGAGGGAAATCAGAGAAGCATCACCTTTCACGATAGCCACAAACAGCATAAAATATCTCGGGGTAACTCTAACCAAAGAAGTGAAGGATCTATTTGACAAGAACTTTAAGGCATTGAAGAAAGAAATTGAAGAGGATACCAGAAAATGGAAGGATCTCCCTTGCTCGTGGATTGGGAGGATCAACATAGTAAAAATGGCAATCCTACCAAAGGCAATTTATAGATTCAATGCTATCCCCATCAAGATCCCATTAAAATTCTTCACGGGTCTTGAAAGGACAATAATCAACTTTATATGGAATAACAAAAAACCCAGGATAACCAAAACAATCTTGTACAACAAAGGTACTTCTGGAGGCATTACCATCCCTGACTTTAAACTCTACTATAGAGCTACAGTAATGAAAACAGTGTGGTATTGGCATAAAAATAGAGAAGTTGACCAATGGAATCGTGTAGAAGACCCGGATCTTAACCCACAAACCTATGAACACCTCATTTTCGATAAAGGTGCTAAAAGTATACAATGGAAGAAAGAAAGCATCTTCAGCAAATGGTGCTGGCACAACTGGATGTCAACCTGTAGAAGAATGAAAATTGACCCATACCTATCACCATGCACAAAACTCAAGTCCAAATGGATCAAAGACCTCAATATCAATCCGAACACACTGAACCTGATAGAAGAGAAAGTGGGATGTACCCTACAACAGATTGGCACAGGCGATCCCTTCCTAGGTATAACCCCAGCAGCACAGTCATTAAGGGCAACATTGAATAAATGGGACTTACTGAAACTGAGAAGCTTCTGTAAACCAAAGACACTGTCACTAAGACAAAAAGGCAACCCACTGACTGGGAGAAGATCTTCACCAACTCCGCAACAGACAAAGGTCTGATCTCCAAAATATATAAAGAACTCAAGAAACTAGACTTTAAAATGCTAATTAACCCAATTAAAAATGGGGCACTGATCTCAAGAGAGAATTCTCAACAGAAGAAGTTCAAATGGCCAAAAGGCACTTAAGGTCATGCTCAGCCTCCTTAGCGATCAGGGAAATGCAAATCAAAACAACATTGAGATATCACCTTACACCTGTCAGAATGGCTAAAATCAAAAACACCAATGATAACCTTTGCTGGAGAGGCTGTGGAGAAAGGGGTACCCTCATCCATTGCTGGTGGGAGTGCAGACTTGTGCAGCCACTTTGGAGAGCAGTGTGGCGATTTCTCAGGAAAATTGGGATCAACATACCCATGGACCCAGCAATGCCACTCTTGGGAATATACCCACGAGATGCCCGATCATATGACAAGGACATTTGTTCAACTATGTTCATAGCAGCATTATTTGTAATAGCCAGAACCTGGAAACAACCTAGATGCCCTTCAATGGAAGAATGGATGAAGAAAGTATGGAATATATATACATTAGAATACTACTCAGCGGTAAAAAACAATGACTTCGCGAAGTTTGCATGCAAATGGATGGAAATAGAAAACACTATCCTGAGCGAGGTAACCCAGACCCAAAAAGATGAACATGGGATGTACTCACTCATAATTGGTTTCTAGAGATAAATAAAGGTCAGTGAGTCTATAATTTGATATCCTTAAGAAACTAAATAAGAAGGTGAACCCAAAGAAAAGCATATAGCCATCCTCCTGGTTATGGGAAGTAGACCAGATTGCCGGGCAAAAAATTGGGATCTTGGGGGTGTGGTGGGAGGGGGGGTAAGGGGAGAAGGGGAGAGAAATGTGTGAAGGGGGAGGGGGGGGGGAACTTGGGGAAACGGGATGATTGGGATAAAGGAATGTTCGTTAGGGGAGCAGAGAAGCACACATCTTAATTAAGGAAGCCATCTTAGGGGTGGCAAGAGACTTGGATCTAGAGGGGCTCCCAGGTGCCCAGGGCGATGTCCCCAGTTAGCTCCTGGGGCAGCTGTGGATAGGGAACCTGAAATGACTCTATCTCATAACCATACTGATGAATATCTTGCATATCACCATAGAATCTTCATCTGGCGATGGATGGAGATAGAGACAAAGACCCACACTGGAGCACTGGACTGAGCTCCCAAAGTCCCAATGAGGAGCAGAAGGAGGGAGAATATGAGCAAAGAAGTCAGGACCACAAGGGGTGCGCCCACCTGTGGAGACAGTGGGGCTGATTCTTTGGGAGCTCACCAAGGCCAGCTGGACTCTGACTGAAATAGCATGGGATAAAACCGGAGTCTCTGAATTTGGCGGACAATGAGGGCTGCTGAGAAGCCGAGGACCATGGCACTGGGTTTTGATCCTACTTCATGCTCTGGCTTTGTGGGAGCCTACCCAGCTTGGATGTTCACCTTCCTAGACCAGGATTGAGGGGGGAGGACTTTGGACTTTCCTCAGGGCAGGGAACCCTGACTGCTCTTCAGGCTGGAGAGGGAGGGGGAGGAGTGGGGGGAGGGGAGGAGGAGACGGAGGAGTGGGAGGGAAATTTGAGGCGGGGAGGAGGCAGAAATTGCTTTTTTTTTTTTTCTAATAAAAAAA
>CAWTZC010000509.1:0-111941 GCA_963919715.1 Microtus obscurus | reverse complement strand
AAAAAAAAAGTTTAATTAGTTTTGGGAGTATCACCAGTTATTAGAGTACTTTTCTAGCATGTATAGGTTCTTTTTTGAAAAAATTTTATTGATTTTTATTGAGCTCTACAGTTTTCTCTGCTCCCCTCCCTGCATATCCTCTCCCCTCAACCCTCTGCCAAGGTCCCCATGCTTTCAATTTACTCAGTAGATCTTGTCTTTTTCTACTTCCCATGTAGTTTAGATCCATGTATGTCTCTCTTAGGGTCCTCATTGTTGTCTAGGTTCTCTGGGATTGTGAATTGTAGGTTCGTTTTCTTTGCTTTATGTCTAAAAGCCCCTTATGAATGAGTACATATGATATTTCTCTCTCTGGATCTGGGTTACCTTGCTCAATATGAAGTTTTCTAGATCCATCCATTTGCCTGCAAATCTCAAGATGTCGTTATTATTATTATTTGTTGTGTAGTACTCCATTGTGTAAATGTACCACATTTTCCATATCCATTCTTCAGTCGAGGGGCATTTAGATTGTTTTTAGGTTCTGGCTATGACAAACAATGCTGCTATGAACATAGTTGAGCACATGTCCTGTGGTACGATTGAGCATCCTTTGGGTATAGACCCAAAAGTGGTATTGCTGGGTCTTGAGGAAGGTTGTTTCCTAATTTTCTGAGAAATTGCCATACTAATATCCAAAGGGGTTGTACCAGTTTTGTACTCCCACCAGCAATGCAAGAGTGTTCCCTTTATCCTACATCTTTTCCAGCATAAGTTGTCATCAGTGTTTTTGATCTTGGCCATTCTTACAGGTGTAAGTTGGAATCTCAGAGTTGTTCTGATTTGCATTTCTCTGATTACTAAGGATGTTGAGCATTTTCCTTAGTGTCTTTCAACCATTTTAGATTCCTCTGTTGAGAGTTCTCTGTTTAGGCTGCACCCCATTTTTTTTTATTGGATTATTTGTTCTTTTGATGACCAATTTCTTGAGTTCTTTGTATATTTTGGAGATCAGACCTCTGTCTGATGTGGGGTTAGTGCAGATCTTTACCCATTCTATAGGCTGTCATTTTGCTTTGTTGACCATGTCCTTTGCTTTATAGAAGCTTTTCAGTTTCAGGAGGTCCCATGTATTAATTGTTTCTCTCAGTGTCTGTGTTACTGGGGTTATTTTTAGGATGTGGTCTCTTGTGCTAATGCGTTCAAGTGTACTTCCCACTTTCTCTTCTATGATGTTCAGTGTGGCTGGCTTTATGTTGAAGTCTTTGATTTGGACTTGAGTTTTGTGCATGGTGATAGATATAGATCCATTTTCATTCTTCTACATGTTGATATCCAGTTATGCCATAATCATCTGTTTAATATTCTTTCTCTTTTTCCATTTGATTTTTTTTCCTTCTTGGTAAAAATCAGGTATTCAAAAGTGTGTGGATTAATATCCGGGTCTTTGATTCGGTTCCATTGGACCTCCTGTCTCTTTTAATACCAATACCAGGCTGTTTTAATTACTGTAGCTCTGTAGTAGAGTTTGAAGTCAGGGATTGTGATTCCTCAAGAAGTTCTTTTATTGTACAGGATTGTTTTGGCTATCATGTTAATTTTTTTTTTTTTTTTTTTTTTTGCTTTCCCATATGAAGTGAGTACCGTTCTTTCGAGATCTGTGATGAATTTTGCTGGGATTTTGATAGGCATTGCATTGAATCTGTAGATTGCTTTTGGTAAGTTTGTCATTTTTACTATGTTAATTCTACCTACCCAAGAGCATGAAAGATCTTTTCCATTTTCTGGTGTCTTCTTCAAGTTCTTTCTTCAAAGATTTAAAGTTCTTGTCATACAAGTCTTCAATTTTTTGGTTAGAGCTCTCTGAGATATTTTATACTATTTGCGTCTATTGTGAATGGTGATGTTTCTCTGATTTCTTTCTCAGCTCATCTATCATCTGTGTATAGGAGGGCTACTGATTTTTTTGAGTTAATCTTGTATCCTGCTACATTACTGAAAGTGTTTATGAGCTGTAGAAGTTCCTTGGTAGAAATTTTGGGGTCACTTATGTAAACTATCACATCATCAGCAAATAGCGAGAGTTTGCCATCTTCTTTTCTGATTTATATCTTTTTGGTCTCCTTTTGGTGTCTAATTGCTCTAGCTAGGACCTCAAGAACTATATTGAATAAATATGGAGAGAGTGGACAACCTTGTCTTGTTCCTGATTTCAGTAGGCTCGCTGTGAGTTTCTCTCCATTTAGTTTGATATTGGCTATTGGCTTGCTGTATATTGCCTTTAATATGTTTAGATATGTTCCTCGTATCCCTGCTCTTTCCAAGACCTTTATCTTGAAGGAATGTTATATTTTGTCAAAAGCTTTTGTGGCATCTATTGAGATGATCATGTGGTTTTTATTTTTTAGTTTGTTTATATGGTGGATTATGTTGACAGATTTTCACATGTTGAACCATGCCTGCATCTCTGGGATGTAGCCGACTTGATCATGGTGGATGATGGTTCTGATGTGTTCTTGGATTCGATTTGCTAGTATTTTATTGAGTATTTTTCCATCAATGTTCATGAGTGAGATTGGTCTGTAATTCTCTTTCTTATAATGTCTTTATGTGGTTTGAATATCAGAGTAATTGTAGCTTCCTAAAAAGAGTTTGGTAATGTTTCTTTTTCTTCCTTTTTTTTTTTTTTATTTTCGAGACAGGGTTTCTCTGTAGTTTTTGGTGCCTGTCCTGGAACTAGCTCTTGTAGACCACAAAGATTCTCCTGCCTCTGCCTCCCAAGTGCTGGGATTAAAGGCATGCGCCACCACTGCCTGGCCATTGGTAATGTTTCTTATGTTTCTATTGTGTGAAACAATTTGAGAAGTTTTGGTAATAGTTCTCCTTTGAAATCTTGTACAATACTGACCTGAAACCATCTGGACCTGGTCTGTTTTGATTGGGAGACTGTTGATGACTGTTTCTATTTTTTCACCAGTTATAGGTCTGTTTAATTTGTTTATCTGGTCTTGATTTAATTTTGGTAAATTATATTTTTCCAGAAAGTTGTCTATTTCCTTTAGGTTTTTCAGTTTTTTGGAGTACAGGTTTTTGAAATATGACCTGATGATTCTCTGTATTTTCTCCCCATCTGTTGTTATATTCTCCTTTTAATTTCTGATTTTAAATTTATATATTCTCTCTCTGCCTTTTGTTTAGTTTGGATAAAGGTTTGTCCATTTTGTTCATTTTCTGGAAGAACCAACTCTTTGTCTCATTGATGCTTTGTATTGTTTTCTTTGTTTCTATTTTGTTGATTTCAGCTCTCAATTTGATTATTTTCTGCCATCTAGTTCTCTTGGGTGAATTTGCTTCTTTTTGTTCTAAAGTTTTCAAATGTTTTGTTAATTCACTAGTGTGGGATTTTTCCCAGCTTCTTTATGTAGGCATGTAGTGCTATGAACTTTCCTCTCAACACTGCTTTCATTGTGTTCCTTAAATTTGGGTATTTTGTGTGGTCATTTTCATTGAATTTTAGGAAGTCTTTAATTTCTCCTGTTGTTTCTTCCTTAACCCATTCATGATTCAGGTAAGCATTATTTAATTTCTATGTGTTTGCCAGCTTTCTAGAATTAGTATTTCTGTTGATTTCTAGTTTTAAGCCATGGTGATCTGATAAGATATATGGGGTTATTCCAATTTTTTTTCATATCTTTTGAGGTTTGTTTTGTTACCGAGTATGTGGTCATTTTTTTTTTTGAGACAGGGTTTCTCTGTGGTTTTGGAGCCTGTCCTGGAACTAGCTCTTGTAGACCAGGCTGGTCTCGAACTCTCAGAGATCCGCCTGCCTCTGCCTCCCGAGTGCTGGGATTAAAGGCGTTTGCCACCACCGCCCGGCATTATGTGGTCAATTTTTGAGAAGGTTCCATGAGGTGCTAAGAAGAAGGTGTATTCTTTTATGTTTGGATGGAATATTCTATGGATGTCTGTTAAATTCATTTGAGTCATAACATCTATTAGTTCCCTTATTTCTCTGCTCATTTTTTGTCTGACTGACCTGTTTAGTGGTGAGAGTGGAGTGTTGATCTCTCACTCTTAGTGTGTGGGGTTTAATGTATGATTTAGATTATAGAAACATTTCTTTTACATATGAAGGTGCCCTTGTACTTGGGGTACAGATACTCAGTATTGAGATTTCCTCTTGATGGATTTTTCCTGTGACTAATATGAAATGTCCTTCTTTGTCTCTTTTGATTGATTTTAGCTTGAAGTCTATTTTGTTAGATATTAGGATAGCTACACCAGCTTGTTTCTTATGTCCATTTGATTGGAAAATTTTTTCCCACCCCTTTACTCTGAGGCGATGTCTGTCTTTGAGGTTGAGGTGTGTTTCTTGTATGTAGAAGAAGGTATGTATTCTGTTTTTGTATCCAGTCTGTTAGCCTGTGTCTTTTTATAGGTGAGTTGAGTCCATTTATATTAAGTGATATTAATGACCAGTAATTGCTATCTCCTGTTAATTTAGTTTTCATTATTGATGATGTTAATATGTGCGTTTTCCCCTTCTTTGGGATTTGCTGCTATGGGACCATCAATTGTCTATGTTTTTGTTTATGTAGCCAACATCTTTGTGTTGGAGTTTTCCTTCTAGTATTTTGTGTAGGGCTGGGTTTGTGGGTTGGTATTGGTTAAATCTGGTTTTGTCATGGAATATCTTGTTTTGTCCTTCTATGGTGAATGAAAATTTTGCTGGGTATAGTAGTCTGGGCTGGCATTTGTGGCCTCTTAATGTCTGCATAACAGTTGACCACCACCTTCTGACTTTCTTGTCTCCAGTGAAAAGTCAGGTATAATTCTTATAGGTCTGCCTTTATATGTTACTTGGCCTTATTTTTTTTTTTTTTGCAGGTCTTAATATTCTTTCTTTCTTTTCTTTTTTTTTTTTTTTTTTTTTGGTTTTTCGAGACAGGGTTTCTCTGTGGTTTTTGGAGCCTGTCCTGGAACTAGCTCTTGTAGACCAGGCTGGTCTCGAACTCACAGAGATCCGCCTGCCTCTGCCTCCCGAGTGCTGGGATTAAAGGCGTGCGCCACCACCGCCCGGCTTAATATTCTTTCTTTATTCTGTATATTTAGTGTTTTGATTATTATGTGGTGAGGGGACTTTTTTTGATTCAGTCTGTTTAGTGTTCTATAAGCTTCTTGTATCTTCATGGGCATATCTTTCTTTAGTTTAGGGAAGTTTTCTTCTATGATTTTGTTAAATATATTTTCTGTTCTTTTGAGTTGAACTTCTCCTTCTTCTATACCTATTATTCTTAGGTTTGGTGTTTCATGGTGTCTCATATTTCCTGGATATTTTGGTTTAAGCTTTTGTTAGATTTCATATTTTCTTTGACTGATTAGTCTATTTCCTCTATTGTATCTTCAGCACTTGAGATTCTCTCTTCCATCTCTTGTATTCTGCTCTTTATGCTTGTGTTTGTGGTTCCTGATCGTTTTCTCATTATTTCTGTTTCTATAATTTCCTTTGTTTGTGTTTTCTTTATTGTCTCTATTTCAGTTTTCAAGTCTTGAATAGTTTCTTTCAATGTTTGATTGCTTTTTCTTGGTTTTCTCTAAAGGATTTGCTGATGTCTTCCATTTTTTTGTTTGTCTTTTCCTCCATTTCTTTGAGGGAATTTCTTATTTCCTCTTTAAGAGTTTCAAACATTCTCCCGATGTTATTTTTCACCCCATTTTTTTCTGCTTCATCTATATTTGGTAGTACAAGTCTGGCTGCTGTAGGGTCTCAAGTTTTTACTCTTGTCATTCTGTTCTTTGTGGTGTTGTGTGTGTTCTTACCTTGTCTACTCATCTTTTCCTCTAATTGGTGTGGTTGGGGTTGTCTGTGATTCTGTTGATTAATCTTCTAGGTGCCAGTGAATCCAAGGCTCAGATGGTTGTTCATCATGGTACAGTCAATGCCACAGTTCTAGTTACCCCATTGATCACTCCGTGTTCCTGGAGGTCACTCAGTGCTCCTGGGCTTTGCTCTGCTCCCGTGGTGTTTCCTGTCTCAGGCCTGCTCTAGCCTAGGTTGTCAGCTCAGACCTTTTTCTGTAAACGGCCCTGGTCTGGATCTGCTCATGCTGAAGTCCCTGGCTTGGGGTTGGTCCTGTAAAGGTCTCTGGCTCTTATCTACTCCCTAGGATGTCCGAGACTCGGGTGCTCTCAGACCCGCAGAAAACCTGGCTCAGGCCTACTCTCTCAGAGATCCCAGACTTGCCAGGACCCGTAGAGGTTTCTGCTTCCTGCCTACTTCCTTAGACATCCCAGACTGAGGCCTGGACCCACAGAGGCCCTGGCTCAGGCCTACTTCCTCAGAGGTCCCAGACTCACGCCTAGACCCACAGAGATCTCTGGTTCCTGCCAACTTCCTCAGAGGTTTTAGACTGGTGCCCAGGCCAGCAGAGGTCGTGGCTCAGGCCTAATTCCTCTGAGTCCTAGTCTCACGCCCAGACCCACAGGGGTCCTGGCTCAGGTCTACTCTCTTGAAGGCCCAGATTCATGTCTGGACCCACAGTGGTCTCTGGCTCTGGCCCACTCACTCAGTGGTTGCTCCCCGTACCTGCTCCTGTAAAGTTTGCTGTCTCAGATCCGCTCTGGCCCAAGTGACTGACTCAGTTCAGCCTCTGCAAATATCCCTGGTCTGGATCTGCACCTGCTTCCGTGGAGCTCACTCTTTCAGGCCCGCTCTGGTCTCGGCAGCTGGCTTAGTCCCTCTCTGCTCCCATGGAGATCACCGCCTTAGGCCTACTCTTGCCTAGGTCATTGGCCCAGTCCTGCTTCCGCAAATGACCCTGGCCTGGATTCACTTATGCTCTCATGGAGTTAACTGTCCCAAGCCCGCTCAGGCCCAGGTCGCTGGCTCAGTCCAGCTCTTCTGGATTTCGCTGCCTCAGTAGGTTCTTAGGTTTGATCCCAGCTCTGCCATAAAGTAAAAACCTTGAAAGATGACCTGGTGCCGTGGTCTTTTCTGATATTCTCATGCTGAGCCTGCTCTATCACACTGAGGTGCCGTGAAGCTGGGCACTTCTCTCTCTCTCTCTCTCTCTCTCTCTCTCTCTTTCTCTCTCTCCCTCCCTCTCTCTTTCTCTCTCTCTCCTCTCCCCCCCATTTTAAAGACTTCATGATGCTGTTTAGTGCCTTCATCCTTTTTCTTCTTTAGATACTTATTTTAGCCTGTTACCACCTAGGTAAAACCACGGAAGACAAGGTAAGTAAAAACTTCCTAGGCCTTATATTATTATTTTTTCCTTTTTGTTTATCAAGACAGGTTTATCTGTCTGTCTGTCTATCTATCTATCTATCTATCTATCTATCTATCTATCTATCTATCTATCTATCTATCTATCTATCTATCTATCTATTTTTGTCCCTGGCTGTCCTGGAACTCACTCTATAGACCAGGCTAGCTTTGAACTCAGAGATCTGTCTGCCTCTGCTTCCAGAGTGCTGGGATTAAAGGTGTGACCCACCACATCCCGGATTTGGCCATCAAATATTTGTGCTGTTTGTAGGTCCTTTTAATTTCCGTGTCTCTAGGTTGATCCTGGGATAGGTTCAAATCTGAGTCTGTTGTAACCCTTTGACCAGTGTAATTGCTCCTTAAATAACACTCAGACTTGGGAAGGGTGGGAGTCCGCATACTGGGTTTTGAGGGCCTTTGGAATCAGGAGGACTGTACGTGGATTTAATTCTACTTAGTGTTTATTAATGGTGGGCAGTTGGTATGGACTCTCAGAACCTCAGTTCCAGGAGCTACAACATGATGACAGCTGACTGGGAGCAAACACTTGACAGCGAATGGATCATCAGCATCTCTAGAGATGAATTGTTATTGATGTTCATTTTCATATAGAGAAGTTGTAAGTAGCATGGCCACATGGATGTAACTCTTGATGGTCAGCGTTGGGATTATGAACACGCCTGGGTACCCAGGCCCTGTGTCTGCAACTGCTCTAAAGGTTAGACTGCATAACTCATGACAGTTAACAAGGATTAGCAGAGAAAATGGGCTTAAAGCACTGGGCATCATGCTTGTGAAACAGGAGTCACCCAGGAATGGCAGCTGTTACCACCAGAGTAGAGGCTTGTCTTCCATGAAGCTCTTGGCTTTGACCTTGTGTGTGGAAGATGCTGCCTCGAGACAGGGTGAGGTGGGAGTCAGATGGCTCTTTCCACTAAGCTGGGGTTTGCAAGGTGTTAGGGTTTCTTCTGATCCTGTTCTGTCAGACAGGTTTATTGGCAAACATCTTGATCCCAAAGCTGCCTGACAGGCCCTGGAAAGAAAATATGGGCACTGCGACTGAGCGGCTTTAGGGAGGGGCTCCCACTCCGCACCAGTTGCTCAAGAACCACGTTCTGAGCCTTCCTTCAGAGATTGTGGACTCTTATTTCCCAATATCTTGTCTCTTTGTTTGGGGTAAGATAAGCCATCAGTGCAGCATAATGGGGCCGCTACCTCAAGCAGTACAGGAAAGGAGAAGACCTGCAGGGAGGAGGGGAATCCCACATGCTGGCTTCAAAGCAAGCAAGCACCAGCTGTTTCTCTTGCCATGTGTGCTTTGGCTCTCTGCCCTGCCCAGGGGACAGCTTGGCCAGTGAGCCATCTGACACTGCTGCCCCATCCAAGGCACTGGCCAGGTTATAGGCTTGATCCTGGCTTGCCAGAGTATGAGGGACCTGAATTCCCATCACTCATACCCCACTTTTCAGCTGTGTGGCCTTAGTAGTTCTCTCACCTTTTCTGAGCCTCAGTTTTCTCACTTGTGAGAAATTTGCAAGGATCAAATGAAATGAAATGCGCAAAGCCCCTAGAACGGCAGCTTCCGTACTACAGTGCTCAGTGAACACCTAGAGTCTGGTTGGTGCAGATGAACAGAGAAATATAAGATACCATCCCTTCTCTTTAACGGGTTATGATTTAGAAAGGGTGCAAGCTAACATGTCAAGAATGGCATGCCTAGCACAACCCTGGTCAACATAGCACAGGCAGTGAGAGCTTTGGGGTTTGGAGTAGCAGAGCTCCTCAGGGACGTCCTTCTGACCAAGTGATCTGCCCATGTGCTGGCAAAAATGGTAGGCAAGCCCTCCAAGGTGTGGAGCAAGGTCAATGTGTAGGTGAGGTCAGCTTGTAAAGGGCTTATGCCATGTTAAGGGGCTTGGGGTTCCTCAGACTGCTTTTGAGGGCGAGAATCACATTGATTTTGACACTTATTCTGACACTTGATTATAAAGTAAGAAGTATGAACTGTGTGTTGATTGTAGAGGAGTTTCCATGTTAATAAGTCTGATTGTAAAATATGGAATTTTTTTTTTTTTGGGAGAATTTTTATATACTTTTTATTTTTTTATTTTTATGGGAGATGGAATTTTTTTAAATCAAAGTCTTACTATATAGCCCTGGCTGGCCTGGAACTTCCTCTGTATACCAGGTTGACCCCCAACTCACAGAGATCCTCCTGCCTCTGCCTCTTGAGTATTGGGACTAAAGACATGTATCACCATGTCCTACTAAAACACAGGGATTTTTATTTTACTCATAAAGAATGTGTTTTTGGGGAAAGTGGAGGTAGAGGTTTCATTTAAGAAGCCATTGAACCTCTTCCTTCCTGTTGTCAGGCTCTGCACGTGTGTGTGCGTGCGTTTGTATGTGCTTGCGTTTGTGTGTGTCTGAGGGAGACTGTGATCTGATAACTCCTCAGCTGTTTGAGTTATGTAATATATCCCCACAGGGCGTATGACTTTGGAGCATCTGGAGCAACAGGAACCTTGGTGAACTTTTCAAAAAATGATTGTTTTTTATCGTTGTTATTCTTCATGTTTGCTTGCATGTGTGACTGTGTACCTTGTGATGTCTGGTTCCCTTGGAGGTCAGAAGGACACAATGGATCCTTTGGAACAGGAGTTACAGATGGTTATGAGCCACCATGTGGGTCCTGGGAACTGAACCTGTAACTTCTGTAAGAGTCCCCAATGCTCTTAACAGCTGAGTCATCTCTCCAGCTCCAGGAAGGAGTGGCAATTGGATGAACTTCAGTTTTATATCGTTCTTGCTCTTCAGTCATCCAAAAAGGACAAAAATAACTATGCCCTCTTATTGTTTCTCTGCAGATACAGAGTTTGCCAATGTAGAAACTCTCAAATAAGAGGTGTTATACAGCCGGCCCCCAATCCTAGGCTCAAGGTCTATTCCTGCCTTTTAGTATCAAGTAGCTGTGGACACAGGTGCATGCCACTGGCTATAAATTCTTTTTGTAGTTTTATCATTTGCATAATCATTTAGCAAGAGGTTCTTGATTCTTCCCAGAGTCTTTGAAGGTGGCTAGGCAGGTGCCTGTCTAGCAAGGAGAGGTTGTCATTGGACTCTTGCACATGGAGCCTCATTACTCTAAGTTTCCTGTTCCTCAGGGAGGAGATAGGAGCTCACTCCTCCCAATCAGTCGTCTCAGTGCATATTGACCAAGTGCTCAGGGCACCCTGTAAACTGGAAATCCACAGAAGGCATATGCTCAAGAAAAGTGTGATTTCCCAGGTTGTTTATTATGGAAAATTGTAAAGCAGGAGACATTGGTTCTCCTTCCCCAACATTGGAAACATGACATATTTTGGCTTTGTTGATACTTTTTTCCAAATTATAGCTTAATTTTACTATTTCATCCTGAAGGACACAGTCTAAACTGCACCTTAATGTTTGCCTTTGTTCTCAAGCATCTTTTCTAAGATGGTGGAACTACAGTGTGGAGACTGACGTACATATATCAGAGGTGTTCTCTGGGGTTCTCCAAACTGTGGGCTCTTTCGTTTATCTTCTTTTTTCTTTTTATTGAAAATGTAAGATATTGTATAGCCAGGTAGTGGTGACACATGCTTTTAATCCCAACACAACCAGAGACAGAGACAGGTGGTTCTCTGAGTCTACAGAGACTCAGCCTGGTCTACCAAGACTACACAGGGAAACTCTGTCTTGGGAAAAAAAAGAGACATCATACAATAATGGGTTTCCTTATGGAATCTTTATGCATTGGTGTCTTTATCCTTCATTCTCCTTCGTTCCCCTTCTTCAGGACCCTCCCACATCTGGCTGCTTCTTTTCCTTAAGATTGACTTTCCGCTTTTATGTTACATGTATATCCTCACTTCCTTCCTTTCTCCCTTCTTTAAGATCTCTCCCCGCCTCTCATGATCCACCCTTAGTTCATCGCTTACACACAGATCATTTTAAATCTAGGTTCTGCAAGTGAGAGAAAACTTGTGACATTTTTCTGAGTCTGGTTTATTTTGCTTAACATGATTTCCAGTTCTAACCATTTTCCTGTGAACATCATGATTTCATTTTTCTTTGTGGCTGAATAAAATTCCATTACGTGTATGCACCACAGTTTCTCTAACCTTCTGTTGGGAACATTTATGCTGTTTCCGTTTCCTGGCTACTGTGAACAGTACAGCAGTAGTCACATATGTGCCTACACCTTAGCTGACTTGAGTCTTTCAGGTAGATTACTAAGAGTGGGTTAGCTGTGTCCTAAGTTTAGTTTTTTGAGAAATTGTTATATTCATTTACATAATGGTTGCTGTGTGGAATCCGTCAGCCTGTAGCCTTCAAGTTACCAGCCCACTTAGACGTAGCCTCTTATACTATAAATGCCAATGTAAAGCATGCTCCCTCTCTCTTCTGGCTGTGGGACTCTTTTGCTGTTTCTCTGTTAGAGCAGAAGACTGTGATCTGTGAATCTACCTCTAAATAAACAATCCTTTCTTATGCTCAGTTCTGAGCTAGTGTGGAATTTCTTTTTAGTGTCTGTCTTCAAGTGGGTGTACCAGTTTACACTCCCATGAGCAGTGTGCATAAGGTTTCTCTCTTCTACATCCTCAGCAGCATCTGCTGTCCTTAGTTTTGTTGATGCCATTCTGTGTGCGTGAGATGGGTTCTCACAGTGGTTTTCTGTGCATTTACCCCGTGATTGATGGCTAGGAATGTTGAACATTTTTTTTCAGGTATTATTTTTGCATTTATATCTTTTCTTTCTGAGAACTGTCTATTTAGGTCTGTAGCTCATTTATTGATAATACATTTTTGGTGTGTTTAGTCAATCTCTCTCTCTGATGAGGTGATACCATTTATACTCTGCTCCTTAATCAGTTGTAGCCCAGGCTGGCCTCAGATTCACTATGTCAAGGATGAGCTCAGACTTCCCATCCTCTTGCCTCTACCTTTCAAGTGCTGGATTATAGATGTGCATCAACCATGCTCAGCTGCATGGTGTCCTGGGATCTAACTCAGGGATTCCTACATGTGAAGCCAGAACTGTATGAGGTGAGTTACTTCCCTAAGCCCCACAGTTCTTCAATGTGTCAATTCCTTGTGTGATATTGGCAAACTATTTCCCTTTTTCTCTGAATTATTTCTTCACTCAGCTGGTGGTTTCCTTTGCATTGCTGATGCTGTTTTATTTCATGCAGTTCCATTTGCCAAATTTGGAATTTTAGAAACATGTTATTTAAACTTTTTCCATTATTATTATTCTGATAACTATATGAATAGGTATTTTGCCTGCTTGTGTGTCTGTGTACCGTGTGTACAATGTCCTTGGAGGCCAGAAGTGAGTGTTGAATTTCCTGCGACTGGAGTCACAGATGGTGGTGAGTGGCCATATAGGTGCTGGGAGTGGAAGAGAAGGCAGTGTTCTTGACTTCTGAACCATCTCCCTAGCTCCGTTTTTTATTCTTTCTTTTTGTTTTCTCCAAGACAGAGTTTCTCTGTGTAGCTTTGGAGCCTGTCCTGGAACTGTCTCTTATAGACTGACCTTGAACTCACAGAGATCCTCCTATTTCTGCCTCGAGTGCTGAGATTAAAGGTGTGCACCACCACTGTCCAGCTCCAGCTCCATATTTTGAAAATAATGTTTAGTTTTCAATTTCCATCAGATTTTATTCATTTATTTGTGCATCTATATATTTACATGGGTACATGAGTGCCATGGCACACTTATGGAGGTCAGAGGACAGTCTGCATCATGAGGGTTTCAGGGAGTGAAACCAGATGGTCAGGGTTGGCAGCAGGCACCTTTCCCACTGAGTCACCTCACAGGCCTAATTTTTGGGAAGTTTATGTTTTTGGAATTCTTTTTTAGCAACTTCTTTCCCATGCTGTATCTTGAGATATTTTGCCTATGCTTTTCTTAGCAATTTCAAAGTTTTGGGCCACCAAGCACAGTCTAAGATGTTTCAGGTAACGACAGACTTCCGTTTTCACTTGTAAATTTGTGATATTGAGTACAGTGTGGAAGTTATGTAAATGCAGCATTGAGAAAACAGTGACAAGATAAATGTTTGCATTCAGTACATATGCTACCCACGTGCTTCTCCACTCCTGCCTCCTTACAAGTTTGTCCCCCATGTACTTTTCTCCTTATTCCTGCTTTGACTTTCATATCCTTTTTAAAAAATAAGTTCATGTTGTGTAGACCAGGCTAGGTTCAAACTCACAGAGATTCCCCTGCCTCTTACATCTCATTGCTGAGATTAAAGGCAATGCCATCATGCCTTGCTCCTCTTTCATAGCATTTTTTGCCTCCCCAACCACTTTCTTTAAAGCTTTTTTCCCCTATAATTTTCTAGTTTCCCGGCTTCTCCCCACATTTACTCTTCTTTCTATATGCTTAACTTTTAGAAGTTAAGATTTCCTTAATAGAGATAACATGTGGTATTTGTCTATCTGAGCCCGTGGTACATCACTGAGTACATTATTTTCCAGTTCCATTCATTTCCTGCAAATTTTATAATTTAATTTTTCCCTATGGCTGAGTAGAATTTTATTATGTAAGTGCACTACATTTTCATTACCCATTTGTCTGTTGTTGAGCTTCTAGGCACATTTCACTTTAGTGTGAAAAGAGCTGCGATGAACATGGATATGTGGATGGGAATGTGTATGGTGGAGGGAGAACATGAATAAAGGAATCCCACACTAGTTCCAAATAGGATATAATAAGGGGTTCTTTATTAAAGGGGTGGTGTGGGAAGTTCTTCTGTATATGTGTTACTTTTATTGGTTAATGAATAAAAAAGCTGGCTTGGCCTGTGACAGGGCTGAGTAGAACTAGGCAGGGAAACCTAAACTGAATGCTTGAGAGAAAGAATGCAGATTCGCAAGATGCTGTGTAGCCTCCACTGGGGACAGACGAACCAGAACCTTGCCAGTAAGCCACAGCCATGTGGTGATATACAGATTAATGGAGATCGGTTTGTTTAGGATATAATAGTTAGACAGAAATACACTTAATCTATTGGCTGAACAGTATTGCAAATAATATAATTTCTAAGTGATTATTTGGTGGTCTGGGAAGCTGGGAACGAACAAGTGGCCTCCCACTACAAATTGATGCCCAATGGGGGGCTTGAACCCACAATCCTGAAATTAAGAGTCTCATGCTCTACAGACTGAACTTCTTTATTCATTAACCAATAAAAGTAACATATACCAAATGGGAACTCACAGATCACAATGGGGAACAGGAATGGTATCCAACATCTGGGTGGGATGAGTGGGGAGGGACAGCGAGCAGAGGGACCTGTGTACTTTTTGGTACCCAAGGCCATATGAAACCTGGTCCAGCCTCTCAAAGGCCATTAGCTGAAGGAGGTTCCCCATCACTTTCCCCTTTTGTCAAAATAAGAGAGTTCCAAACCCAATACAAAACTGTATACAATACAAACAGATATCAAGTATAAAAATTAGAATTACAACCAGCATGAACAATATTAAGCCAGAAACATATGCTAAATGTTTCAATAATTATTCTGTCTTAAAGAATCTAAGTCTTGTATAAGAAAAGGCTTGTCTAAGTCATAAAAGGAAAGTAACGACGACTACCTAGTCTTCAACCCTATCAAAGGCCTGAAGAGGGAGATAATATTTCTTAAATAGGCAGAAAGTACAATTAGGCAGCTTCCAAAATGTGCAGTAGATGACAGAGACAACTGAATACCTGGGCAATCACCCAAAGTCTCATTTGCCATATTGGAGAAACCAATTTTGGCTAAGGACTAGAATAACTGACAGACCATTTTCAGAGGCAGGAAAAATTTCAAAAACAGTTTACCCTATCTTGGCAAGGTTTGGCAGTCTTTTTCCCATATCATGCTTGTCCAGTCTGGACACCATGCATTTTGTCAGTGGTCAGGGCATGGGTAGTTCGTTGCCCAAAGGACAGTTTTGCCAAGAAGAAAACAAGCTCCAAGTGGAGCATCTTTGGTGTTCAACATTCTCTTGGGAATAGATTGGTACTGCCTGGAGAAGTTGTGTCTCACATCAACAGAACCAAAAGTTATTTAAATGCCATATTCTACAGTTCTTTGAAGTGGTTGGAGATTATCTATCTATTTGGAATATAATCTCTGTGTATCTAAAGAACCTGATTAGTCTAACTATAAGTATGACAAACTGTTGGGAGAGTCTGCTTGTTCATTCCCGGCTGCTTGACTGGAAATAATCACATAGAAACTCTGTTATTTGGAATACTGTTTGGCCAATAGCTTAAGTGTATTTCTAGCTAGCTTTTATAACTTAAATTAACCCATTTCTATTAATCTGTGTATCGTCTCATGTCTGTGGCTTATTGGCAATGTTTCTGCACATCTGTCTTCTGCAGACAGCTATATGACTTCTCACTAACTCCACTTTCTCCCAGCATTCACTTTAGTTTTGCTGCTCAGCTGTACTCTGCCTTATCACAGGGCAAAGCAGCTTGTTTATTGATGAACTAATAAAAGAAACATATATACAGAAAGTCTTCCCACACCAACAAACATGGATGACTATTGACCTATAATACTTAATACCTGTATTACTTGAAGACTAAGACTTTTTTAATTAACTATGCAGCAAATGAGGACAATGACCACAAAATGCAAAAAATGTATAAGAATCTTGATCTGGGGTAGAAATGTATAGCGCAATATGATAAATATATCCTAAAATTGTATCAGTATACAAAATGTCTTAAACAGAGGTAGAAACATGCATGTATACAATTTGAGAAAATAACTTTGCACAGATTTACAAATATTATAAACAGAAATAGGAGCATATTCAATATAACAAATATAATTTGAATTTTTATCAATATACAAGAATCTATGCCAATGCAAATTGTCTATAAATTATAGCTCACAAGTATTCATTCTGTTACTCACTACTATTATTAGTGTGAACTTACTCACACTAATCTACCTATTAACTCATTTAATTTCCCCCCTATTTTAATGAGACTCCTGAACCTACAAAATTTCCATCCAAATCCCCAACCCTATACCAGTCATAATCAACCCCTAATTGATGTCTCTAACCCTGAGGACAAACTTTGTGGGGAGAGAGGATGTCTTCCTCTTGAATTACTTCCAACTGTCATGTAAGCAATGTTCTTTCTATGGGATCATGTAAAACTAAAATGATGGTTAAGTTCGAAGATTACTGTCTGGTATAATTGCAAGTAGTCTCTGAGTAGTTGGTAGGGTTTTCTGAATTTCTGATTTGGAGTTCTGGCCAGAACATTGTAAGCAGGTGCACTGTTTCAGATAACCAAGTTGGATCCATCTTGAACAGCTGGTACACCCAAAACTGGCCTAAAGTAGCTCTATTAACATCATGATGTCATATCAACTGGCTGGAGTCATTGTTGTGGGGCTTCATCTTCTTCCTAGAAACTTCTAAGGTTACTGCAGGAAAATCTATTGTTCATTGTGGAAAACTTAAACATTATTCACATAGACATATATTCAATGAAAGATACAATATAGACAAAAATAGTTATGGAAAAAAGTAAAATTTACCTAAGATCTTCCTTTTTTTTTGTTCCATACCAGATGGCTCCTGACATGAGACAAAAACTGAATTTTTCTTTTAACAACATGCGTGGATTTAGAGAAGGAGAACCATTGTCCAACTCCATAGCCAGCTTTCATTTTTTAAAAGATTTATTTATTTATTAAAAATTTCCTTCTCCTCCCATTTCCCTCGCCCCTCCCCCTAGTCATAAGAGAAGTCCCACCCTGCCTTGTGGGAAATCCAAGGCCCTCCCCCCTCCATCCGGGTCTAGGAAGGTGTGCAACCAGTAACTGATCTAATGGGAGCTCACCAAGGCCAGCTGGACTGGGACTGAATGAACATGTGATCAGACTGGACTCTCTGAATGTGGCTGACAATGAGGGCTGACTGAGAAGCCAATGATAACGGCACTGGGTTTTGATTCTATTGCATGTACTGGCTTTTGGGAGCCTAGTCTGTTTGGAGCCAGCTTTGATTTTTAAGTGAGACTATTATTCTACTGATCAGTAGACATAAATATATATGCACAGAGAATGAAATTTTACCCTGCAGATGACCTGTCCTCATAAGTCATATTCATTTTCGTTCAGTAATAATTTCTGGATAGTTATCTTTTTCTCTTTAGACATCCAAACATTCAGGTCTCTTGACTTTTTGAATGTGAGTATTTTCCTGCAAGACAAGAACTGAACCTTGCTCCACCCAAATGAGGTTTTCATACCAGCTATATGATGTCACCTCTGTAGATGAGCTGTCATTTCTTTCTCAAAAGTTTCTCCTTTTCAAAGTGAATCTTTATTAATTTTGATGGTATCCATAACTTTTCTTCTCTTGTGGAATCAAGAGCAAAACCCCTTCCACAGTGTAGCACATCTCCTGGTTTCCATGATGAGTTCAACATATCCTTGAAATATACCAGCTGATTTAATTCTGAAGTTTTTGCATTATCCATTTTCTCTCTGCTTCTGTTGTTCTTTTCTCATTAAAATTAAGAAAATTAAAGGTTAATAAAGCACTATGAAATCTATTTCTGGGGATATTTTCCATCCCTATCTGTTTTTTTAACATATCTTTTATAGTTCAATTTGATATGTGTATAACTGCCTAACCTGTAGGATTATTTGGTATACCTGTAATATGCTTTATATTATAATAAGCAAGAAAACTGTTTCAATTTCTTAGAGACAAATTCTGGACCATTTTCTGTCTTTATTTGTGCAGTAATACCTATGATGGCCATAACTTCTAATAAATGTATTATTACTGAATCTGTCTTTCTGAGCTCAAGGCAGTTGCCCATTGAAAACCTGTATAAGTGTCAATGGTGTGGTATACAGAATTTTCCAAATTCTGTTAAATGGAACAACATCCATTTGCCAGATTTTATTCCTTTGAGTATCCTTTGGGTTACTTCCTGGTTATTGAAAGAGCAAGTAGGACATCTCCTTATAATCTCCATAGCTTGTTGAATGTAATCAAAAACTGTTTCTTTAAACTTTAGCTATTGACATGACTTTTTTTTTATGAAAGTCTGAGGCCTTCAGCACATTTCCAATCAATAATCGATGAATTTCCGCATTACCTTGTGCTAGAGGACCTGGCAGACTCGTATGGGTTTGGATGTGTGTTAGTATATGGGACAAAATCTATTCTTCATTATATCTTGAACATGAATGAAAAATGAAGTCAATTCTGTATCATCTTATATAAATTCAGCAGTTTCAATATGCAAGACAACTTTTTCTGCACATTGCAAATCAGTAACTATATTGAGAGGTTCTTTAAAATCCCTTAGTAGCATGAGAATAGCATATAACTCTGCCTTTTGGACAGAATTATAAGGACTTTGTTCTACTTTACTTGAATCTTCTGATTTGTAACCTGCCTTTTCTGATTCATTTACATCAGCATAAAATGTACAGGCTCCAGTTATTTGTACATCACATACATTTTGGGGAAGAATCCAAGTAGTTCTCTTTATAAGGTTATTTCTATCACTTTTGGGATAATTGCTTTTAAATGTCCTAAGGAATCAGCACAATCTCTTTGCCAGGGTTCATTGTCTACCCATAATTTTTTAATTTCATCAGTATAAAGGCATTATAACTTCTGCTGGGTCTATTCCTGCTATTTGATGAAGTCTCATTTTTTTATAATTAATTCAGAGACTTTTACACATAAGTTTTTAATTTTCTACTTGGTTTATGTAGTAAAAGATCCATTCTAAGATAATATCTTCCCTCTGCATTAAAATTCCTGTAGGGGAAATTCTGGAAGGCAATATGACTAGAATGTAACTAAGATTTGGATTCACCCAATCCACATGTGTCTCCTGCAATTCGTCTTCAACCACAGTTAATTCTTTCTCAGCTTCAACTGTTAATTTCCTGGAACTATTTAAGTCTTTGTCCCCATCTAAGGTTTTGTTTAAATGAACTATTAGATCAGGTGTTATCCCAAAAAGCCAGTCGCAGACTGGAAATGTCTCCTAACAATCTCTGAAAGTCATCAAGAGTCTGCAATTGGTCTCTCCTAATTTGTGCCTTTTGTGTTTTAAATTAAAACAATTTCCGTAAACCTATTTCATAACCTAGGCAATTGACAGACTATCCTCTTTGGACTTTTTCAGGAGCAATTAGTAATCCCCATCTAGGCAAAACTTCCTTTACTTCTTCAAACATTCTTTCTAAGGTATCTGCAATTGAATAGCATAGCAAAAAATGACATAGCAAAATGTCATACCCGTAATGGTAAATTATAGATTTAGGAAATTGTTTACATATTATTTCCAATGGGTGACTTATAAAGTATTGGCACAGGGTAGGGCTATTGAGCATTCTCCATTGGTGGACAGTCCACTGATAATCTCCTAGTAGGTTGAGAATTATTATAAGTAGGCACTGTGAAGGCAGATTTTTCTGTCCTTTTCTTGTAAAGGTATAGTGAAGAAACAATCTTTTAAATCAATAACTATAAGAGGCCATCCTTTAGCTAATAGAGAAAGCAATGGCATTCCAGATTGTAGAGGACCCATAGGTTGAATTACCTTGTTGACAGCTCTTAGATCTGTCACCACTCTCCATTTTCCAGATTTCTTTTTAACAACAAATATAGGAGAATTCCAAGGGTTTGTTGATTCTTCAATATGAGCATCTAGTTGCTCCTGTACCAGCTGTTCTAAAGCCTGCAGTTTTTCTTCTGTTAAAAGCCATTATTTAACCCATATTGGTTCTTCAGTTAACCATTTTAAAGGTAGAGCCATTAGTACCTCAAAGGTTTGCTAGTTGCTTTGTGTTCTTGTATAGCCTGAATGGCTGGTGACCTTTGTTTATAGTACCTTATAATATTTTTCCCAGAGACATGAGATTTGGGGACTGCAGGAATGTTAATCTGGGCATTCCATTGCTTCAGGAGGTCACAACCCCATAAATTCACTGCAATATTAGCTACATATGCCCTCAGCCTATCTCTCTGTCCTTCTGATCCTATGCATTCAACTCATCCCTTGCTGTGTTTTACTTGAGGTAGGGTTCCATTTTCTAGGAATTGAACATCTGCCTTTTGAGGAGATCAGTTTAGATGCCAAGATTCTGGAGTAATGATAGTCACATCTGATTACTGTGTTTAGTAATCCCTCTATTAAAATGTCATTTATACACACTCTTAGTTTTGGTCTTTGATTATTTATTGAAGTCTACCAAAATATACATTTCCTATTTCCTACTAGAGTTTTTGATTCATCCTCCATGTTTATTCCATCTTCCAGAACATTTTTTTTTACTGTAGGCACTGGATTTTTGAATTTTCCTGAGATGACATGTTCTCCATAGTGACTGAGAATGACTGGAGCATGTTTGATTTGGGGCCTATGAGAGCCCCCACCCCAAGGAGTTTCCTGATTATATCTAGTTGATTTGTCTGTCTTTTGTTGATCTGTATTCATTGGTTCAATGTTGGCCCTTGCCACATCTCCTACATAATCTAGAAGATTGAAATCTTCTATTTTTGCCATTCCCAGAGGAGGCATTATTTCTAGGAATTCCTTGCCTACAATCCCTCCTCAGCTGTCCTATTCTACCACAGTTCAAATATTGGCATTTTGTTTTTCCTCATACCATTGGAAATTGCATCTTTCACCCAAGCCTCAGTATTATAGTTGAAAGTATCAACATTCATTGTATGCAGGACCCAGTCATCCATTGATGCTGATCTGACCTATAAAGGCCCAAGCATCTTTTTTTTTCATTCTAAGTTCGTGTTTTCAAAAGTCAGATATTCAATAAGTACTCATCTAGCTTCTGGGTCCTACTAGCACAGCCTTAGTTATTCTTTGTAAAAAGTCACTAAAGATTTCTCTCTGGCCCTGTTTAACACTGGTATATGATTCAATTCTTTTTCCTTATTCTTGAATCCTGTCCCAAGCATTTAAGGCTGCTATGTGGCATAGGGACAAGGTTTCATCATGTAGAGCCTGGTCCTGTGAGTCTGAGTAATATCTCTCGTCTGGAATTTGATCTTGGGAAGCCTCAAATCCTTTTCTTTTTTCCTGTTGTTCTATCATTTTTGTCTCTTCTCACCAATAGCCCTTCCATAGCAGCTGGGGTCTATCTTTGAGGACCACTGAGACTAATTAAAGCCAATTGTGGGGTAGCCTTATTGCTTGAAGCCCATGTTTTCATCATTTCCCTAAGAAATGGTGACTGCAAGCCATAAGATAATATTGCTTGTTTAATTTTTTTTAGATTGCTCATACCTATAGGTTGCCATTTTCATTCTTTGACTACCTTAGGGTATTTAGTAACAGATGGCTTCTCAGAGGATATTACTGGATAAGTAGCTAAAACGTTGGGTAAATCATCCCTGACTTTGACCTGTACTGGCTAGGCTAAATCCTATTATTATAGCTTCTCTCCCTGCTTATCAGTTCCAATAATTTCCTCAATCATTTAAAATCTTTTCATTACTGCCTTTTTGTAAAGTCTGAATCTCCTGTCTTGTGTATTGTTCTAGTGCCCTCATTGAGCATAGTATTGGGGGGAGAAGGGAATGTGGAAGGGGATGAGGAGGGGAGAATGGGATGGTTGAAAAGAACTTGAGGGAATGGGTTAGTCGAGATGGAGGAAGGACAGAGATGAGAGCAAAGAAAATGATATCTTGATTGAGGGAGCCATTATAGGGTTAGCAGAAATCTGACTCTAGAGAAATTCCCAGGAATCCACAAGGCTGACTTCAGCTAAGACCCTAAGCAATAGAGGAGAGGGGCCCGATCTTGATTTGCCCTATAATCAGACTGATGAATATCTTAAATATCACCATAGAACCTTCATCCAACTGAAGGAAACAGAGGCATAGACCTGCGTCAGAGCATTGGACTAAGTTGCCAAAGCCCAGTTGGAGAGTGGGAGGAATGAGAATATGAACAAAGAGGTCAAGACCATGATGGGTTCACCCACTGAAACAGTCTACCTTAGCCAGACTGGTAAGGAACAAGCATAGGACCAAACTAGTCCCTCTGAATGTGGTTGACATTTGCATGGCTGAGGCAGACTGAGGGGCCACTGCCAGTGGCACCAGGATTTATCCCTCCTGCATGTACTGGCTTTTTGGGAACCTATTTTCTTTGTATGTATACCTTGCTCAGCCTAGAAATAGTAGGGATGTCTTTTGGCCTTCCACAAAACAATGTACCTTACCCTCTCTGAGTATTGGAGAGGGATGGGGTGGGAGGGTGTGTGGAGGGAATGGGAAGAGGGTAGGGAGTGGGAAATTGGATTGGTATTTTTTTACAAATCTAATAAATTAAAAACAACAACAACAACAAAATATAGTTACCTAACTTGTCAAGACTTCGGATTTTTCAACAGTCCAGCAGGTCTTCAGAGGTGGTTTAGTCACTAAAGCTAAGACTCAACAACTAGAAAGACACGTGTTAATTAAGATACAGAATCATTTTTAAAACTTTGATGCCATTCGTAATGCCATGTCTTAAATTTCCACCACTAGTCTGTTGAGTTATTGGAGTACCTCCCATTTTCAGCTCATCCTGGTAGCTCGTCAGTGCCCTTGTGATTAGGACTCTAAGTGGCATCTGCTGAGGATGATGTTGACAATGGAAACCCTTGATGTCAGATCTGAGCAGGATTCCCTCTGTCACCTTCCACTGTAGGAATGACTCTCTTTCCTCCCCACACATTCCAAACTACACTTAGAAAAGATAATTTACTGTTTTGTGCATTTTAATAAATATTTCTTTCTTCATTAGAGATGTCATTTTTGATTCTGGCCAGGGAAGCAAATCCTTTAGGTATATATTATGGCTTCCAGTGTAGTGTTTTTGTGGGATCCCGAGTGTGCTATACATTTTTCCCATTCCCTTTCTTCCCTCCCCTCTGACCCCCACACTCCCCATTTACTCAGGAGATCGTGTCTTTTCTCCTTTCTAAGTGAATCCATATATGTCTCTCTCAGGGTCCTCTTTTTTGTCTTGGTTTTCTGGGGTTGTAAACTGTATGCTAGTTTATCCTTTGCTTTATGTCCTATATCTGCTTATGAGTGAGTACATATTATATTTGTCCTGAGTCTGGGTTACCTCACTCAGTATGTTTTTTTCTAGTTTCGTCTATTTGCCTGCAAATTTCAAAATGTCATTTTTTTTTTTTTTTACCACTGAGTAGTACTCAATTGTGTAAGTGTACCACATTTTCCTTATTCATTCTTTGGTTGAGGGGCTTATAGGTTTTTTCCATTATGAATAATGCTGTTATGAACATAATTGAGCAGATGTTCTTGTGGTATGATTGAGTATCCTTTGGGTATATATCCAAAAGTAGATTGATTCCTAGTTTTCTGAGAACTCACCATACTGATTTCCAAAGCAGTTGTACAAGTTTGCACTCCCACCAGCAATGGAGGAGTGTTCCACTTACTCTACATCTTCTACAGCATAAGCTGTCATCAGTGTTTTTGTTCTTGGTCATTCTGACAGGTATAAGATATGGTATCTCAAAGTTGTTTTGATTTGCATTTCTATGATGGCTAATGATGTTAAGCATTTCCTTGTGTCTTTTGGCCATTTGAGATTCCTCTATTGAGAGTTCTTTGTTTAGGTCTGTATTCTATTTTTAAATAGGATTATTTGTTCCTTTGATGAGTAGATTATTGAGTTCTTTGTTTATTTTGGAGATCAACCCTCTGTCAGGTGTGGTGTTGAAGATATTTTCCCATCCTATAGGCTGCCATGTTGTCTTGTTGGCTGTGTTTTTTACTTTACAGAAGCTTCTCAGTTTCAGAAGATCCCAGATATTAATTGTTGCTCTTAGTGTCTTTGCTACTGGTGCTATATTTAGGATGTGTTCTCCTGTGCCAATGCGTTCAAGGGTACTTCCCACTTTCTCTTCTATGAGGTTCAGTGTGTTTGGTCTTAAGTTGAGGTCTTTGATCCATTTGGATTTGAGTTTTGTGCATGGTGATAGATATGGATCTATTTGCAATCTTCTATATGTCAACATTAAGTTATGCCAGTGCCATTTGTTGAAGATGGTTTCTTTTTTCCATTTTATAATTTTAGCTTCTTTGTTAAAATTCAGGTGGTCACAGGTGTGTGGATTAATATCTGGGTCTTTGAGTCCATCCCGATGATCCTACTGTCTGTTTTTACATCAATACCAAGCTGTTTTCATTACCATAGCTCTATAGTAGAGTTTGAAGTCAGGGATTGTGATGTCTCTACATTTCCTTTATTGTATAGGATTGTTTTGGCTAACCTGGGTTTTTTGTTTTTCCATATGAAGTTCTTTTGAGGTCTGTGAAGAATTTTGCTGGGTATAGCTTTAAATTTGTAGATTGCTTTTGGTAAGATTACCATTTTTACTATGTTAATCCTACCTATCCAAGATCATGAGAGATCCTTCCATTTTCGGATGTCTTTGCTTTCTTTCTTCAAAGACTTAAAAGTTCTTGTTATATAGGTTTTTCACTTGTTTGGTTAGAGTTACTCCAGATATTTTATATTATTTGTGGCTATTGTAAAGGGTGATAGTCCTCTGATTTCTTTTTCAGCCCATTTATCATCTGTGTAAATGACAGCTACTGATTTTTTTGAGTTAATCTTGTATCCTGCTACATTACTGAAGGTGTTTATTATTTGTAGCAGTTCTCTGGTGAAATATTTGGGGTCATTTAAGTATACTATCATATCATCAGCAAATAGTAAAATCTGACTTCTTTTCCAATTTGTATCTCTTTGATCTTCTTTTGTTGTCTTATTGCTCTAGCTAGAACGTCAAGTAGTGGTTTGAATAGATATGAAGAGAGTAGACAGCCTTGTCTTGTTCCTGATTTCAGTGGGATTGCGTTGGGTTTTTCTCCATTTAGTTTGATGTTGGCAGTTGGTTTACTGTATATTGCCTTTATTATGTTAGGTATGTTCCTTGTATTCTTGTTCTCTTCAAGACTTTTATCATGAATGGGTGAATTTTGTTGAAGGCCTTTTCAGCATCTAATGAGATGATCATGTGTTTTTTTTTTTCATTTTGTTTATATAGTGGATTACATTGACAGATTTTTGTATGTTGAACCATCCCTGCATCTCTGGGATGAAGCCTACTTGGTCATGGTGAATGATTTTTCTGATGTGTTCTTAGATATGTTTTGCCAGTATTTTATTGAGTATTTTTGCATCAATGTTCATGAGTGAGATTGGTCTATAATTCCTTTTCTTAGTTGTGTCTTTGTGTGGTTTGGGTATCAGGGTAACTGTAGCCTCTTAAAAAGAGTTTGGCAATGTTTCTTCTGTGGAACAAATTGAGGAGTATTAGTATGAGTTCTTCTTTGAAAATCTGGTAGAATTCTGCATTGAAACTATCTGGTCCTGGAATTTTTTTTGGTTAGGATACTTTTGACGACTGTTTCTATTCCCTTAGCAGTTATAGGTTTATTTATTCATTCATTATTACTTTTTTTTTTTGAGACAGGGTTTCTTTGTGCAGCTTTGTAACCTGTCCTGGAACTCCCTCTGTAGAAGAGACTGGCCTCAAACTCATAAGAGATCCACCTGCCTTTGCCTCCTGAGTGCTGGTTTTATAAGCATGTGCCACCACTGTCGGGCAATTATGTAAGGGTGTTCTGCCTGCATGTGTCTTTGCAGGCCAGAAGAGGGAGTTAGATCTCATTACAGGTGGTTGTGACCCACCACGTGGCTGCTGGGAATTAAACTCAGAATTTCTGGAGGAGCAGTCAGTTCTCTTAACCACTGAGCTCCTCCTCCAATAGGTCTATTTAATTTGCTTCTCTGGTTTTAATTTAATTTTGGTATGTGATAATTATCCAGAAAGTTATCCATTTCCTTTAAGTTTTCCAGTTTTGTAGAATACAGGTTTTTGAAGTATGACCTGATAATTCTCTGATTTCTTCTTTTTTTTTTTCAAGGTCACACAGTTATTTATTAACTTAATATAAAAGACGCTTTAAAAAGATTATAAAAAGCAATCTGACCCCGCTACAGATCTGATTTCTTCTGTGTCTGTTGTTATATATCTCATTTCTGATTTTGTTAATTTGGATATTCTCTCCTTGCCTTTTGTTTAGTTTTGATAAAGGTTTGTCCATTTTGCTGATTTTCTTGAAGAGCCAAGCCTATGTCTCATTGATTCTTTATATTATTTTTCTTGTTTATATTGTTGATTTTCTTGAAGAACCAAGCCTTTGTCTCATTGATTCTTTTAATTGTTTTGTTTCTATTTTGTTGGTTTCAACTCTCAGTTTTATTATTTCCTGTGGTCTAGTCCTTCCGGGTGAGTTTGCTTCTTTTTGTTCTAGGGCTTTCATGTGTTCTGTTAATTCACTAGTGTGGATTTTTTCTAGCTTCTTTATGTATGCATTTATTGCTGTGAACTTTCCTCTTAGCACTGCTTGTATTGTGTTCCATAATTTTGGGCATGTTTTGTGGTCATTTTCCTTGAATTTTAGGAAGTCTTTAATTTAATTCTTTTTGATTTTGTTTTTGTGTTTTGTTTTTTGAGGCAGGGTTTCTCTGTAGCTTTGGGGTCTCTCCTCGAACTAGCTCTTGTAGATCAGGCTGGCCTTGAACTCACAGAGATTCACCTGCCTCTGACTTCTGAATGCTGGGATTTAAGGGGACTTTTGATGACTATCCAGCTTTAATTTCCTTATTTCTTTCTTGACCTCATGGTGATTCAGTTGAGCATTTTTCACTTTCCATGAGTTTGTGGGCTTCCTGCAATTAGTGTTGAATTCTAACTTTAAGCTGATAAGACACAGGGCTTCTTCCAATTTTTTTTGTATCTGTTCAAATTTGCATTGTTACTGAGGATGTGGTTGATTTTGGAGAATGTTCCATGAGGTGCGGAGAAGGAAGAGGGTATATTCTTTTGTGTTTGGGTGAAATGTTCTACAGATGTCTGTTAAGCCCATTTGAGTCATAACATCTGTTAGATCCATTATTTCTCTGTTAAGTTTGTCTGGCAGTTCTGTCCAGTGGTGAGAGTGGAGTGTTGAAGTCTCCCACTGTCAGTGTGTGGGGCTTAATGTGTGATTTAAGTTTTAGTAATGTTTCTTTTATGAATGAGGGTGCCCTTGTATTTGAGGCATAAATATTCAGAATTGAGACTTCATGTAGATGTATTTTACTGAGATGAATATGAAATTTCTTCTCTATCTCTTTTGGCCAATTTTAGTTTGAAGTCTATTTTGTTAGATAGTAGGATAGGTACACTAGCATGTTTCTTAGGGGCATTTGATTGGAAAATGTTTTCGTAATCCTTTACTCTGAGGTAATGTCTGTCTTTGTAGTTGAGATGTGTTTCTTGTGTGCAGCAGAAGGATGGATTCTGTTTTCATATCCAATCTGTTAGCCTGTGCCTTTTTTTTTTTTTTATTTTCGAGACAGGGTTTCTCCATAGCTTTTTGGTTCCTGTCCTGGAACTAGATCTACTAGACCAGGCTGGCCTTGAACTCACAGAGATCCACCTGCCTCTGCCTCCCGAGTGCTGGGATTAAAGGCATGTGCCACCACCACCCGGCTATCCTGTGCCTTTTTATAGGTGAATTGAATCCATTGATATTTAAGAATATTATGACTAGTGATTGCTAGTTCCTGTTATTTTTGTTTTTGTTGTTATTGGTGGTATTGTTGTGTTTTTCTTCTTTGGGATTTGCTGGTGTGGGATTATCTATTTCCTGTGTTTTTGTGGGTGTAGCTAACTTCCTTGGGTTGGAGTTTTCCTTCTAGTACTTTATATAAGACTGTATTTATGAACAGATATTGAATGCATCTTGTTTTGTCATGGATTATCCTGTTTTCTCTGTTTATGTTGATTGAAAGCTTTCCTGGATATAGTCATCAGAGCCGGCATCCATGGTCTCTTAGTGTCTGCATAATGTATGACCAAGACCTTCTGGCTTTCATCATTTCTATTGAGAAGTCAGATTAATTCTGATAGCTCTGCCTTTATATGTTACTTGAACTTTTTCGTTTGCAGGTCTTAATATTCTTTCCTTATTCTATATGTTTAGTATATTGATTATTATGTGGTGAGGGGTCTTTCCTTTTTGGTCTAGTCTATTTGGTGTTCTGTAAGCTTTTTTTTTTTTATTTTTATAGGCATGCTGTTTAGGTGGGAAAGTTTTCTTCTGTGATTTTGCTGAGTATATTTTCTGTGCCTTTGAGCTGGAAGACTTCTCTTTCTTCAATTTCTATTATCCTTAGGTTCAGTCTTTTCATGGTGTCCCAGATTTCCTGAATATTTTGTGTTAAGAATTTGTTGGGTTTAACGTTTTCTTTGACTGATGAATCTATTACCTCTATTGTACCCTCAATGCCTGAGATTCTCTTTTCTATCTCTTGTATTCTGTTATTTATACTTGGATCTGTAGTTCCTGATTGTTTATCCAGATTTTTCATTTCCAGATTTTTCTGTTTATGGTTTTTTTGTTGTTGTTGCCTCTATTTCAGTTTTCAAGTTTTGAACCATTTCTTTCACCTGTTTGGTTTCTTTTTCTTGGTTTTCTTTAAGGGATTTGTTGATTTCTTCCAATTTTTGATGGTCTTTTTCTCCATTTCTTTAAGGCAATTTTCTATCTCCTCTTTAAGGACCTCAATCGTGTTCAAAAAATTACTTGTAAGATTTTTTTTCCTGCTTCATCTGCATTAGGATGTTCAGGTCTTGCTATTTTTGAACCACTAGTTTTTGGTGGTACTGTATTTCTCTTAATGTTGTTGAGTATTGTCTATCTATTTCTCCTTTTAATCAGAACAGGTAGATCCTGTGTTTCTGGGGGGACCCCTTTTCCTCCAATTAGTGTAGTTGGGGATATGGCTCTGTTGATCTCTCCTTAAGGTAAAAGAGAACCTTCAGCTGTAGTAATAGGAGCGGTGGGCTGCTTCCCACTACTTGGCTCCCGCACGGGCTAGCTTTACCCGAAATAATTACACAGAAACTGTATTCTTTTAAACACTGCCTGGCCCATTAGTTCTAGCCTCTTATTGGCTAATTCTCACATCTTGATTAACCCATTTCTAATAATCTTTGTAGCACCACGAGGTAGTGGCTTACCAGGAAAAATCTTAACCTGCATCTGTGTTGGGTGGGAGAATCATGGCTACTGCCTGACTCAGCTTCTTTCTCCCAGCATTCTGTTCTGTCTACTCCGCCTACCTAGTTTTCTATCCTATTAAAGGGCCAAGGTAGTTTCTTTATTAACCAATGAAATCAACACAAAACAGAAGACTCCCACATCATTCAGTGAACGTTTCTCCAGGTGACTGCTGGCCCAAAACTCAGATGGTGGTTCCTCCTCGTGGTCAGATAGTTTCTGGAGGCCACTGCTGTCATTGCTGCCTGCTGTGTTTCTGCTCACACTAATCCTCCTGGTGGTCTGGCCAGGCCCACCATGGTGCTGCTTATGCTTCTCTTGGCCGTCTTGGCCTTTCAACAGTTTACCACATCAATCACAACAATACATTTTCACACAGTGTACAAATATCCCACAATACCTTCTGATTATTTATTTGGCTCTATTCTGATGTATTGGTTTTGTTTTATCTCATATTTTAAATTTATGATTCCTTAGAAGCGTGTTTAATGGGAGGCAGAAAGGGAATGGATCTGTATGGGAGGGAATAGGGAGGAAATGGGAGGATTAGAGAGAGGGGGAAACCTTAATCAGGATATATTATGTGAGAAAAAAATATTTTCAGTAAGAGGAAAAAAATGTATCCCCTATGATGTTGTCATTATTATCCTTCCATGGCCTTCTGGAATACCATTATTTTTGTTTCTTTTAGATTTGTATATTTTATTTTATGTGTATGAGTGTTCTGTCAGAATTATGTTTGTGCACCCTGTTCAGTGCCTGGTGCCAGATCAGTTATGGGTGGTTGTGAGTCTTCATGTGGGTGTTGATAAATGAACCCAGGTCTTCTGCATGAATAGCCAGGGCTCACACCCACTGAGCCTCCTCTCTAGCCCCAGCAGTGCCCTTTTCATGAAGTCCTTTGGAAGACAAAAGTCTCTTCCTGCTGTAAACAGATCAAGTTCTGGACCCCCTGATGTCACTCAATGCTAACTGCTGTGTGGTATATATGGGTATTGTTCTTACCTTCACTAGAAGGAGGGAATTGCATATGGTTTAACTATGAGCATCATACACCTTCTAGATTAGGGTCATGCAAGTGTTGAATGAAATGTTTTGCTGAATTGCAGTTTTAACTTAGTGTAATCGTTATTTTAAATACCAGTGTGACTAGGTATGGGATGGAATGTTAAGATATTTGATGATGTATTTATTCTGGGTGTTTCTGTGAGAGTAGTTTTGTATGAAATTAACATTTAAGCCGGGCAATGGTGGTACATGCCTTTAATTCCAGCACTCAGGAGGCAGAGGCAGGCAGATCTATGTGAGTTTAAGGCCATCTTGGTCTACGAGAGCTAGTTCCAGGACAGGCTCCAAAGTGGCAGAGAAACTCTGTCTTGAAAAACCAATAAAATAAAATAAAATAAAACAAAACATTTAGATGGGTCCACTGAGAGAAGGCATTTGCTCTTCCTAATGTGGGTGGGCCTTAAGCAATTAGTTAAAGACCCCAGTAGAACAAAAAGACTGACCCTTCCATGGCTGAGAGAGCTGCTCCTGTTGGTCTACCTTTGAAATGAGTTGATAATGGGCTTTTTCCTGCATCTAAACTCAGTTTGAAATGTCATGTCTCCCTAGATCTTGAGGCTGCTGGCTTCTAGGCAGAAACCATTGAGTCTCTCTCTTATGTTCAGCTTGCTGGCTCACTTTGATGCATGATCCTAATTGTTGGTTTCTATGGAGAGCCTGAATGATAACATATAGTCTTTAAAATTTAGAATTATTTAAGGGAATGAGGAAGAATTTTATCCACTGTTCCTGGGCTTGCATTGATAGAAGGCAGCTTTGAAAATGATAGTAATATTTGGTGCATTCATCTGCTGAAATCCTCATTAGCTGAACTTTTCTCCCTTCCCATGGTTCCAGGCACATAGGACTTAGGTGGTAACCTCTTCCACCACTGTAATATCTGCTTCAGGCCTGTCTTGCTGTTCACTTGAGTCCTGTTCTCCTTACCTCTGTGTGCTTTTCCCTGCCCTACCTCTTCTGAAGCCTAACTTAGTGAGACAGACTGACTACTTGTTAAGTATGGGAGAGTTATTAGACCGGATGATTCATCTGGTGCTGCAGAGCAGTCTACTCTCATGATCACTTGTTAATGATAATTTTAGGCCAGGACCATCTTTAAATAATTGTACCATGCGCCTATAGTGGAGCCCCCTCCAGGAGTGTCAGGGTCAGCCCGCTGTGTCCTTACTGCTATGATGAATCATTCCTGCCCTACCTTTGAAGTTATAGCCGCTCCTAAATGGTGCCAGAGAAACACTGCCACAGCAATAGCACTGTACAGCCTAGGGCCTAGATGAGAAGAGAGACGGCAGGCAGGTCTACAATCCCAACACTCTGGAGGCCAAGGCAGGAGGATCTGGAGTTCCAACCTATCCTGTGCTCTGTAGTTGAGATGCTATTTCAAAACCCAAATCTAGACCAACCAAGTGAAATAACTGAAAAACAGAGCAAAAGTTTTCCCCTCTCTATCATGAAGGCCAGCTTGGGGTTTTTGTCATGCCCAGTACCCCACAGCTGGCAAGTCCCAAAGAAAATCACACAGAGATCTCCATAAGTTATAAAGTTGATTGGCCCATTAACTCAGGCTACTTATTAGTTCTTGTAGCTTATATTAACCCATTATTTTGATCTATTTTTGCCATATGGCTTGGTACCTTTTTTAGCTGGCAGGTCACATCCTGCTTCCTCCGTGGTCTGCGCAGGACTGGGAGGAATCAACTTCCTCCTTCCCAGAATTCTCTTGTTCTCAATTCATCATTTCTACTTCCAGTCTGGTTTTCCCGCCTATACTTCCTGCCTAGCCAATCAGCGTTTATTTAAAACATGATTGACAGATTACAGACAATTCTCCCACACCATCCCTCCCTATTAAAACCACACGTGTGAAAATAAGGGCAAGAGATAACAACTATTTACATATCTCCATTGGAGTTTTATAGGTTAGCAGCTACTTATATGGCTTTGAGAGATCCAGTTCTGAAGAATGTGGTTTCTTTATAAAATAAACTGAATTAATAATATTAATATATGTACAGTTTTGAGGACTGAACTTAGGGTTTCACCAATGCAAGCACTACTGACTGAGAGTCACCAGCCCCAGATGCCTGTATCTTTAATTGTATTTTCTTGCAGTTTCATAGTTTCAGGTCGAACATTAAAGTTTGTGCTTTATATTGAATTGATTCTTGTGCAGGGTGAGAGATATGGATCTAGTTTCCTTCTTGTCTATGTGCCTATTCAGAAGATCATTTGTGGGAGAGGTTTTCTCTTATGTATGTTTGTTGTTATTGTTACGGTTTTGAGACAGGGCCTCTATGTAATGTAGCTCTGACTGGCCTGGAACTTACTGTGTAGACCAGAGTGACCTTGAACTCACAGAGAATCTCTAAGGCCCAAGACACCTTAGCCACGACTTCCACCATTACAGGCTCAACGGAGACCAGTCAGAGAGTTAGGCCTGAGTTTTGGTTTAGTCTGAGATAACACCCAGTTCCAGGAAAGACCAGAAACTGACACCACCCAGGAACGGGCCAGTTAACATTTTAAGAGGGAAAATGCCTAAATTTTCAACTGTTATACTTAAGATATCCCTAAGCCCAGCACACATCTGTCCCCTTTTGCCAAGAGACCCCTAGGCAAATATCAGCCAATGACATGTCCTAAATGATGGAAACCCCCTCACCACAACCTTTGCTATAATAAAAACCCTACTGCAACTGGGCTTGAGGCGCTCCAATTGAACTTTTCCATCAGACAGATGGAGGGTCCAAACTCAAGCTTGAGTAAAGGTTCTATGCTTTTGCATATGGATTCGAACTTCTTGATGGTTTTTGGGGGATGTTGCTATTTGGTCATAACATTTAGGGCCTCGTCCAGGATCTGCCAGGCCTACCATAGCCAACAACTGTAGAGTCTTTGGATAGCCAGTAAGTTTTATTTGTTGTGCTTTCACTTTTTCTTCATCTTTTTCTATGCCGTAAAAGGGACCCTAGTCTGTAAACCTGTAAGTGCCTGTTTTGGGTCTTGGCAGATGCACTGGAAGACCACCGGCAGGGGGGTGGGAGATGACTCAGGACTTTTCTGACTGGAATTGCATCCTATTAGTATCCTTGGGGAGATGAAGTGGGTCACTACCAAGGTTGGATTGAGGCTGGTGTCTCAATTTCAGTTTTGCCTTAGGAGTGTTCAGTGTCTTGTCTTCATTGTCCGGTGACCTCAGTGGTTAGGGGAGACAGGGTTTCGACCCCCTCCCCAAGCCCAGGGTAACTCTCAAATTGGATGAGAAACTTACAGACTTTGTAATAGACACAGGAGTCCAACATTTGGTTCTGACCAAGCCCCAAGGAAATTTGTCCCACAATAAGTCTTGGGTGCAGGGATCCACATGTATGATGGATGATGTCTTGGACTACCTGAAGAACAGTGGATCTTGAAGTGGGCTGGGTATCCCACTCATTCCTGGTCATACCTACCTGCCCCTAATTCTTATTGGGAGATTTACTTACTAAAGTTGGGACTCAGACATCATCCAACAAAAATGGCATTTCAATTACAAATAAAAATGAACAACCAATTCAAGTCCTCACCCTTCAGCTTGAGGACGAATATAGGCCACATCAAAGACTAACCCTAACCCCAAGGACATGTTCACAAGGGTGGCTCAATATCCTGAGGCCTTTGCAGTGACTGGGGGAATGGACCTAGCTAGCATCGAGCACCCGTGCTTGTTACATTCAAGCCTGATGCCCACCCCACTAGAGTTTGGTCATACCTATGTTGTAGGGAGTGAAAGAGGGGATCACCCCTCACATATGACATCATATGAAACAAGGGATTCTGATCTCTTGGAATACCCTCCCTGCTCCCAGTTAAGAAACCCAGCTCAAATGATTAATAACAGCCCGTGCAAGACCTTTGGGAAGTCATCTGCAGGGTTATGGACATTTAACCCACATTGCTTAATCCTTAAACCCTTTGAGCTCACTTTCCCTTACCAGGGTCTGGTACCTGGTACTAGACCTCAAAGATGCTTTCTTTAGCCAGCCCCTTGCCCCAATAAGTCAGTTTTGTTTCCTTTTGAATGGTATGACCCTGAATAAGTTCACAATGGACAGCTAACCTGCACCAGGTTGCTTCAGGGGGTCAAAAATTCCCAAGCCATTTTCAATGAGGTCCTATATGAGGACCAAGGGGAATACTCGAGGGGACACCCACAGTCACCCTTTTACAGTATGTGGATGACCTCCTGATAGCAGCTGGCACTGAAGAAGACTGCAGGTAATCACTAGTGATCTGCTAACCACCTTGGGGAATTTGGGGGAATCTGGCATCAGTTAAAAAGGCTAAATCAGCCAAACAGAAGTAACTTATATGGGACATATATTCAGAGGGGGAGCAGCAGTGGCTCTCATATGTCTGTAAGGAGACAGTGCTCAAGATATTCACTCTAACCACCGGGAGGGAAATTAAAGAATTCCTTGAGTCCACAGGCTTCTGCCGCCCCTGGATCCCCAAGTTTGTTGAACTGGCTAAGTCATTATATGAGGCCACAAAAGAAAGCCAGCCCTTCCAATGTACTGGGGCTGAAGATAAGGCTTTCAATAAAATCAAATAGTCCCTCCTCTTGGCACCTGCACTAGGGCTGCCAGGCATCACCAAAGCCTTCCATCTCTACATAGATGAAAGAAAAGTCATAGCCAAATGGGTCTTAACCCAAACCCTAGGACCTTGGGAATAGGCCGGTGGCCTCTCTATCCAAAAGACTAGACCCAGTGGCAGCTAGTGGGCCCCCATGGTTAAAGATCGTTGTTGTCGCAGCCTTGTTGGTCAAGAATGCTGGCAAGCTAACCATGGGACTGAAGCTCCTCTTTACCACCCCTCATACCTTTGAAGGATGCTCAAACAGCCACCTGACTGACAAATGAGCAACATTAGCATGACACACTCTCAGAGCCTCCTCCTTAGCCTCTCCCTGCCCCATATGTTTATTTCCTTCCCATAAGGCCTTGAACCCCACATCCCTGCTCCCTGACCCAGACCTGGACATTCCACTACATGGTTGTTCAGAAATCCTAAGCCAGGTCCTCAGGCTTCAGATCAGCCTCTGCTGGATGCAGAGCTTTCCTGGTGTATGGGCAGGAACAGCTTCATGCAGGATGGCAGAAGTTATGTGGGGGCTGTGGTGGTGAACAAGGAGACTGTTTCGGTGATGACCCTCCCATGAGGGCTGGACTTATAGCCTTAACCAAGGCACTGGAGATGGCAAAAGGCAGGAGGCTGAACATCTACACGGACAGCCATTCTGCCTCTGCCTTGTCCCATGTTCATGGAGCTACCTATGAGGAATGGGGGCTCCTCACTGCTAAGAAAAAGACTATTAAAACCAAACAGGAGATCCTGGACTTACTGGCAGCCTCATGGTACCAACCAAATTGGCCATCATCCACTGCCCTGGACATCAAAAGGCTGATGCCAATGTCAGGAGAAACTTTAGAGAGCTGATTAAAAATCAAAGGAAGTGGCTGAGCCGTCTACTGAGGTCCTGGTACTCACTGTGCCAGACCTAGGACCTTCTCATCTCCATGACCTCCTGGCCTACACCCCTGAAGATTTATGCATGATACATAGGCTACCATTGGTACAGAAGCCTGAGATAGGGTGGGTAATAGACAGCAGGGGACTTTTCCTACCTGGAAAATTAGCAGATGTTCTCCTACACCACATTCATTGCACCACCCATCTAGGGACCAGAAAAATGGAGAACTTGGTGAGGCGGCCTCATTACAAAAATCTTTGATCTCAGGTACAAGATTGAACAGATAACTGAAAAATGCCTAGTTTGCTACCTCAGCAACATGGACAGCTTACCTAAGAATCCAGGAACCAGACTCAGGGGAACAAAACAAGGAGCCCACTGGGAGATGGATTTCAATGGAAGTCAAACCAGGAACCCACTGGGAGATGGATTTCAATGGAGATCAAACCAGGAGCCCACTGGGAGATGAACTTCACAGAGGTCAAACCAGGAGCCCACTGGGCCATGGATTTTACACAAGTCAATCTTGGTAAGTATGGTATTTCTAGATATATTCTCTGGTTGCATGGAAGCTTTCCCCACCAGACATGAGACCTCTAAAACTGTGACTAAGAATTTTCTGGAAGATATCATTCCAAGGTATGGTATCCCTATTTTCCTGAGTTCTGAAGATGGACCAGCTTTCATCTCTCAGATAACACAACTCCTGGTTAGAGCATTGAGGGAGAATTGGAAATTACATTGTGCTTACAGACCTGAGAGTTCATGAACAGAACCCTAAAAAATATCCTTATCAAATTAACCACGGAAACTTGGTGACTGGTTTTCCTCTTTGTCCTTTATGGGGTTCAAAGCTCATCCTATACTTTGGGGCTAACTCCTTTTGAAATCATGTTCAGCAGACACCCTCTTATTCTTCCAAACTTGAGATCTGAACTTTCCGAATTTGATGATGTTAACCTGGTTGCTTCCGTTGAGGCTGTGGTCCTCTCTTTCAGGGATTTATGGTGCTGCCTCAAGGTCATTTATGAAGCATCCCTGTTACTCATCCTGCACAAGTTCCAGTCTGGAGACTGGGTCTTTGTGAAGAGACACTAGAAAGGAACCCTGTAACCTCTCTGGAAAGATTCTTACACAGTAATACTGATCATAATTACGGCCCTAAAGGTTGACAGCATCATCACCTGAATCCACCCCTCCCACTCCACAACAGTAGACCCAGAGATAGAGGATCCCAACACTCCAGATTGGAAGTTTGATGTGTGGGACCTACTTCTGCCCATATGGGACCAACACGTCTTTAGAATTAGTCATTTCTATGTTTACCTGGGACACAAAACCAGTAAGTCCTGGCACCACAAGTGTGTGTGTGTGTGTGTGTGTGTGTGTGTGTGTGTGTGTGTGGTGGGAGCAGTTACCGCTTCTGTGCTTCCTGGAGTTGAGGGAGTACTGGACCAATTTGGTGTATCCCACCAGTTAAGAATGACCTATCTCTTAGAATGTAAACTTAGGATTTCATGAGGAATCCCTAATAACTCCCACCTGATAAAGTCATGTGAGTTGTGTCTTCATTCCCACACCTTCACTCTGGATCAAAAAATAATTTTTGTTGGGGCTGGACACTGACATAGTGGTGCCCAACATGGGGCTGATTGGACCCTAAAATACACTGGAAAAGTAACCAGACATATGGAAGAGAACATGAGAAACCCACAAGAAATTTGTATCACAGGTGGGTACATGAGTAATGAGTGCTCAAAAATAAAAAAATAAAATTTAAGGAAGCATAAAATGAAAAAATTAAAAATCAGGAGCAAAAATTTGTAAATAATAGTCAGTTATATATGTTGATGATTGGTATAGGAGGGTCATCTGTTTATGTGTTACTTTCATTGGTTAATAAAGAAACTGCCTTGGCCTTTTGATTGGCCAGCCCTTAGGTGGGTAGAGTAGACAGAACAGAATTCTGGGAGGAAGAAAGCAGAGTCAGCCGGGCGATGGTGGCGCACGCCTTTAATCCCAGCACTTGGGAGGCAGAGGCAGGCGGATCTCTGTGAGTTCGCCAAAGAGAAACCCTGTCTCGAAAAACAAAAAACAAAAAAAAAAAAGAAAGAAAGCAGAGTCAGGCAGACGCCATGAATCTCCAGCCCAAGATGGACATAGGTTAGGATCTTTCCTGGTAAGCCACAGCCTTGTGGTGCTACACAGATTTAATGGAAATGGGTTAATCAAGATGTGAGAGATAGCCAATTTGAGGCTAGAAATAATGGGCCAGGCAGTTTTTAAATGAATATAATTTGTGTGTTGTTATTTCGGGTGTATAGGTAGCCATGCGGAAGCCGGGCAGGATGAAAAGCAGGCCTGCTCGCTTCATCACTATAGATAACTAAAAAAATTAAAGCAAAGGCAGAAATATTTAGAGTTTATAAGCATGATGTTCAAGGAGATACAGCTTTTATTACTGCTAAACTGGTAAAAAAAATAAATAAGTACCTTTTTACTAGCGATTTCTTAGGTTACTGCTGAGATTGCTGCAGTTCCATGCACATGTGCTGTAGCTGAGTTTTGACGCACATAGTAGCCAGATAAATCTAATCCACCTACACAGTGGAGCCAAAAAGGCAACCAGGAGACAGAATAAATTTAGAGAGTAAATTTAACCCCACACAGTCAGCAGCCCATAGTTGGTCAATATAACAGAGGAGAGGGTTCAGGAGTTCTCCTAAATTTATGATTACAAAATAAAATAAAAAAATAATAAAATCAGCATGGCTACACCTGCCAGAGCTTGTGAGGGCACACTACTATCTTAGAGCAACCACAATGGCAGACACCAGAGAGCCTTTAAAAGTATCAGCCACTGACCTCTGATGGTACTTTTCAACTTAAAGAGCGTGGCCTATGCCCAGGATAAATGAAAAATAAAAAATGGACACTGCCTGATCCCTAGTACAGGAAAAAGACTGAGAGAGAGAGAGCATATCCTGCCCCCTGCCGCGCAAGCAAGGAGCTGGCAGGTTTTAAAAAAGGTAGCCTCAAAAAACTACAGTTTCAGAGCAGTTAAAGGTCTATAAAAAATAAACAAACAGGTTAAATATACTCCTTTTTCCATTTCACAATTTTGCTTCTTTGTAAAAAATCTGCTGTTCATAGGTGTTTGGATTGATATCGGTTTCTTTGGTCTTCATATCTGTTTTTATGCCAGTATCAAGCTGTTTTCAGTACTATGACTCTGTAATAAAGTTTAAGGTTAGAGATTGTGACACATTCAAAATTCCCTTATTGTTTAGGATTATTTAGACTGTCCTGAGTTTCTGTTTTCCTTATAAAGTTGAGGATTGTTCTATCAAGGCCTGTAAAATAATTTTGCTATAATTTTAATGGACATTTACATTAAATCTCTTGATTGCTTTTGGTAAGATTGTCATTTTTGTTATGTTGATTCTACCTTCACAGAAAATATTTATAAAGGACTGTGCAACGAAACCCTCACCATATGAAATGATACTCTTTATTCAGCCTCTGCTGGGCGGTGGGCTTGCTCATTGTTGCTTACTCCCTGCATCCATGAGATTGTGCTTAACATCAGGTGGGGATTTTGTGTAATGGCTCAGCTATTCCCCAATATGAAATACTATGAGGCGACCTAGATGGAGTTGGCCCTGTCCCTAATGCTCCACAGAGCAAAATGGTCTATAGGGGTGACCACAGTTCTACTCTTCTTCTTAGGCATAGCTGGGGCAACAGGGGTTGGCAATATGGCCTTGATTCTTAAAGATAAAAATCATCAGTCTCTTCAATTGGCCACTAATTTGAACCTCAAGAATATAGAACAGTTAATAGAAGTTAAACTAGAAACTTCCTTAGATTCCTTGGCTGAGGTCACCTTCTAGAACTGCAGAGGCCTGGACCTCCTCTTTATATAACAAGAAGGCTTATGTGCCACCCTTGGGGAGGATTGCTGTTTTTAAGTAAATCAGGGGTAATTAGAGATTGCATGGCTTTGTTGAGAAAATGGATCAGATAAAGAATGTACGGAAACTGGATGGTATAAAAACTTGCTCAACTGGCCTCCCTGGATAACTACTTTGCTTTCAGCCCTAGTGGGATCCCTAATGATCTTGCTACTTCTTCTCACCTTTGGTCCCTGCCTCTTCAATAGATTAACTGCCTTTGTCTGAGAGCAGGTCAACAGCATTTAGCTAATGATCTTAGGTCACAATATCATCCCCATGAGCTCCTGAACAGACAGGACCCATAATTGAGCCCTCTGTCATTGGTACTTAAGAAATAGGGAATGTAAGACCCATGGCAGCTTTGCTATACTGCTGCCGTGACAAGCTCAACAGAAATGGGTCAGAGAAGTAACCCTATGATTCAGTTTACTCTAAGACAACCCCCAGTTCTAGAAAAGACCACCCAGGCATGGGCCAATTAATATTCAGTCCCAACTGTTATAGATAAGATCACCAAATGTCCTTAAGCCTCGTACATACCTATTCCCTTTCACCAAGACACCTCTAGCCAAATGTCAATCAATCAAGTGTCCTAAAAGTTGGAAACCCCTCACCCCAGCCTTTACTATGATTAAAACCATACCCCAACTGTTCTCGATGCTCTCTGATAGAACTGCTATGGTGGAACAGACAAGAGGGTCCATACTTGAGGAAAAAAGACTCCTTGCTTTTGCATATGGTCTTGGATTCCTTGGTGGTCTTTGCGGGATCTTGAGACTTGGGCATAACAAATCCACCTACCTCTGTCTCCTGAGTGCTAAGATTAGAGGTGTGCACCATGCTTGTCTAATGTATATTTTCGATACCTTTGTAAAAAAAATTAGGCTGCTGTAACTGTGTCCATTCATTTATGGATCTTCTGTTGTATTTATTTGCTTCACATTTCTACTTTTGTGTTAGTGCCATGTTCTTTTTGTTACACTGACTCTTGCATAGTTTGAGATCATGATTCCTATGGGTTTAGAATTGCTTTGGCTCTTCAGGATCTCTTGTACTTTTCTATGAACCTCAGGACTGTTTTGTTTTTGTTTTTGTTTTACGAGACAGGGTTTCTCTGTGGTTTTGGAGCCTGTCCTGGAACTAGCTCTCGTAGACCAGGCTGGTCTCGAACTCACAGAGATCCGCCTGCCTCTGCCTCCCGAGTGCTGGGATTAAAGGTATGCGTCACCACCGCCCGGCTATGTTTTTTGTTTTATTCTATGAAGAATACTGTACAAATTTTGATGGTGCTGAGTCAAATGTTTAGGCCACAACCAAGGGCAAACTCAATTTCCAGTCCCTGCTCTTTCCTTTCCCGTGTGCCTTCTCTATCCAAATTGCTGGCTTCTCTATGACTAATTCCAATTAGGTAGTTGCTGGCTTTTCCACATGATTCAAGGTATAACTTCACTGGCCAGTCGTGGGAGTGTTACAGGGTGATCAAAATATCCCACAACACTGGCCTTGGTACCTGAAAGGGTACCCAGGCTTTTGGGGAGTGCAAGATTTACCGCAGTCACACCACATGGCAAGGTCTTACTAGAAATATTAAGCCAAGACACAAAATGACTGCCTCTGCATGGGAACCAGAGACAGCAATGAGTTGAGCTGAGATGTTGGGAAAATTACAGCAATTGTGGTTGAGTCATTGAAGGTGGGGTTAGGGAAACTCTGTAAAACTTAGTTCTGGAGATAAGTAAAGAGTAGTGCTTTAGTAACTTTCTATTTGCCCAGCATTCCTCCCTTTAATGTTTATGCATTGAAGAGGAAGGTCAAAATTTAGGCTGGTGGAGATGGCATGGGATGGGCAACTCATTAAGTTGTCTCCTGTTTTTTGGGACACTGAATGTCATTGGAGCAAGGTTGTAGACCAGGCTGGCCTGAATTCACAGAGAAAGAGGCCATTTGGGGATGGTTATTAACTTGAGAAGGGTTGATCGCGTTTTACCTAGCCAAGGTTCAGCTGTTGTAAGAATTTAATAAGGGTGTTTTTGAAAAAATGATTAGCTCGTTTCATGTTTACTGAGAACTGGAGATAATATGGCATATGGAAATGCCAAGGGATGTTAAGGACTTTGAATAGGGTTTGGGAAATTCAGGCCCATTATTTGATTGGACGGAAATAGGGACTCCAAAGTGAAGGATGATCTATTAGAGAAGGTTCAAGACTGTTTGTCTCCTTTATTTTTATTTTTAATTTATTTATTTATTAAAGATTTCTGTCTCTTCCCCGCCGCCGCCTCCCATTTCCCTCCCCCTCCCCCAATCAACTCCCCCTCCCTCATCAGCCCAAAGAGTGATTGGGGTTCCCTGCCCTGTGGGAATTCCAAGAACCACCCACCTCCATCCAGGTCTAGTAAGGTGAGCATCCAAACTGCCTAGGCTCCCACAAAGTCAGTTCGTGCAGTAGGATAAAAAACCCATTGCCATTGTTCTTGAGTTCTCAGTAGTCCTCGTTGTCCGCTATGTTCAATGAGTCCGGTTTTATCTCAGGCTTTTTCAGACCCAGGCCAGCTGGCCTTGGTGAATTCCCGATAGAGCATCCCTATTGTCTCAGTGTGTAGGTGCACCCCTCGCGGTCCTGAGTTCCTTGCTCATGCTCTCTCTCCTTCTGCTCCTGATTTGGACCTTGAGATTTCTGTCCGGTGCTCCAATGTGGGTCTCTGTCTCTGTCTCCTTTCATCGCCTGATGAAGGTTAATATTCAGGAGGATGCCTATATGTTTTTCTTTGGGTTCTCCTTCTTATTTAGCTTCTCCAGGATCACGAATTATAGGCTCAATGTCCTTTATTTAAAGCTAGAAACCAAATATGAGTGAGTACATCCCATGTTCCTCTTTTGGGTCTGGCTTACCTGACTCAGGATAGTGTTTTCTATCTATTTCCATCCATTTGCATGCAAAATTCAAGAAGTCCTTGTTTTTTTACTGCTGAGTAGTACTCTAATATGTATATATTCCATATTTTCTTCATCCATTCTTCCATTGAAGGGCATCTAGGTTGTTTCCAGGTTCTGGATATTACAAACAATGCTGCTATGAACATAGTAGAGCATATACTTTTATTGTATGATAAGGCCTCTCTTGGGTATATTCCCAAGAGTGGTATTGCTGGGTCGAGGGGTAGGTTGATCCCAAATTTCCTGAGAAACCGCCACACTGCTTTCCAAAGTGGTTGGACAAGTTTGCATTCCCACCAGCAATGGATGAGTGTACCCCTTTCTCCACAACCTCTCCAGCAAAGGCTATCATTGGTGTTTTTGATTTTAGCCATTCTGACAGGTGTAAGATGGTATCTTAAAGTTGTCTTGATTTGCATTTCCCTGATCGCTAAGGAAGTTGAGCATGATCTTAAGTGTCTTTCGGCCATTTGAACTTCTTCTGTTGGAATTCTCTGTCCAGCTCAGTGCCCCATTTTATAATTGGGTTGATTAGCCTTTTACGGTCTAGTTTCTTGGGTTCTTTATATATTTTGGAGATCAGACCTTTGTCAGTTGCGGGGTTGGTGAAGATCTTCTCCCAGTCAGTGGGTTGCCTTTCTGTCTTGGTGACAGTGTCCTTTGCTTTACAGAAGCTTCTCAGTCTCAGGAGGTCCCATTTATTCAATGAGACCCTTAATGTCTGTGCTGCTGGGGTTATACATAGGAAGTGGTCTCCTGTGCCCACGTGTTGTAGAGTACTTCCCACTTTCTCTTCTATCAGGTTCAGTGTGTTCGGACTGATATTGAGGTCTTTAATCCACTTGGACTTGAGTTTTGTGCATGGTGATAGATATGGGTCTATTTTCATTCTTCTACAGATTGACATCCAGTTTTGCCATCACAATTTGTTGAAGATGCTCTCTTTTTTCCATTGTATACTTTTAGCTCCTTTATCAAAAATCAGGTGTTCATAGGTTTGTGGGTTAAAGTCAGGGTCTTCTATTCGATTCCATTGGTCGACTTCTCTGTTTTTATGCCAATACCAACCTGTTTTCAATGCTGTAGCTCTGTAATAGAGTTTGAAGTTAGGGATGGTAATGCCTCCAGACGATCCTTTATTGTATAAGATTGTTTTGGCTATCCTGAGTTTTTTGTTTTTCCATATAAAGTTGATTATTGTCTTCTCCAGATCTGTGAAAAATTTTGATGGGATTTTGATGGGGATTGCATTGAATCTATAGAATGCTTTTGGTGGAATTGCCATTTTTACTATGTTGATCCTCCCAGTCCAAGAGCAAGGGAGATCCTTCCATTTTCTGGTGTCCTCTTCAATTTCTTTCTTCAAAGACCTAAAGTTCTTGTCAAATAGATCTTTCACTTCATTGGTCAGAGTTACCCCAAGATATTTTATGCTATTTGTGGCTATCGTGAAAGGTAATGCTTCTCTGATTTCCCTCTCTGTTTTCTTATCCTTAGTGTATAGGAAGGCAACTGATTTTTTTGGAGTTGATCTTGTATCCGGCCACATTACTAAAGGTGTTTATCAGCTGTAGGAGTTCTTTGGTAGATTTTTTGGGGTCCCTTATGTATACTATCATATCATCTGCAAATAACGAAAGCTTAAGTTCTTCCTTTCCAATACGAATCCCCTTGGTCCCCTTATGTTATCTTATTGCTATTGCTAGAACTTCAAGCACTATATTGAAGAGGTATGGAGAGAGTGGACATCCTTGTCTTGTTCCTTATTTTGGTGGGATGGCTTTGAGTTTTTCTCCATTTAATTTAATGTTAGCTGTCGGCTTGCTGTAAATAGCTTTTATTATATTTAGGTATGACCCTTGTATCCCTAATCTCTCCAAGACCTTTATCATAAAGGGGTGTTGAATTTTGTTGAATGCTTTTTCAACATCTAATAAAATGATCATATGGTTTTTTTCTTTCAGTTTATTTATATGGTGTATTACATTGATAGATTTGCGTATGTTGAACCAGCCCTGCATCTCTGGGATGAAGCCTACTTGATCACAATGGATAATTTTTCTAATGTGTTCTTGAATTCGGTTTGCCAGCATTTTATTGAGATTTTTGCGTCAATATTCATGAGTGAGATAGGCCTGTAATTCTCTTTCTTGGTTGGGTCTTTGTGTGGTTTTGGTATCAGGGTAACTGTAGCTTCATAAAAGGAATTTCGCAATGACTCTTCTGTTTCTATATTGTGAAATACATTAAGGAGTAGAGGTATTAGCTCTTCTTGGAAGTTCTGGTAGAATTCTGCATTGAAACCATCTGGTCCTGGGCTTTTTTGGAAGGAAGATTTTTGAAAACAGTTTCTAGTTCTTCGCGACTAACAGGTCTATTTAGATCGTTCACCTCGTCTTGGTTTAACTTTGGTATATCGTACTTATCTAAAAAAATGTCCATTTCTTTTGTATTTTCTAGTTTTGTGGCATACAGGCTTTTGTAGTAAGATCTAATGATTCTCTGAATTTCCTCTGTGTCTGTGGTTATGTCCCCCTTTTCATTTCTGATCTTATTTATTTGCGTGTTCTCTCTCTGTCGTTTAATAGTTTGGATAGGGGTTTGTCGATCTTGTTGATTTTCTCCAAGAACCAACTCTTTGTTTCATTGATTCTTTGGACTGTTTTCTGTGTTTCTATTTTGTTGATTTCTGCCCTCAGTTTGATTATTTCCAGTCTTCTACTCCTCCTGGGCACGTCTGCTTCTTGTTTTTTCTAGAGCTTTCATGTGTGCTGTTAAGTCCTCAATGTATGCTTTCTCTGTTTTCTTTAAGTGGGCACTTAATGGTATGAACTTTCCTCTTAGCACTGCTTTCATCGTGTCCCATAGGTTTGAGTATGTTGTCTCTTTATTTTCATTAAACTCAAGGAAGACTTTAATTTCTTTCTTAATTTCTTCCTTGACCCAGGTGTGGTTCAGTAGTTGACTGTTCAGTTTCCATGAGTTTTCGGCTTTCTGGGGGTAGCATTGTTGTTGCCTTCTAACTTTAATCCATGGTGATCTGATAAGACACAGGTGGACACTGATATTTTTTTGTATCTGTGGAGGTTTCCTTTGTTTCCGAGTATGTGGTCAATTTTTGAGAAGGTTCCATGAGCTGCAGAGAAGAAGGTATATTCTTTCCTGTTTGGGTGGAGTGTTCTATAGATGTCTGTTAGGTCCATTTGCTTCATTACCTCCAATAATTCTCTTAATTCCCTATTAGGTTTCTGTCTGATTGACCTGTCCATTGGAGCGAGAGGTGTGTTGAAGTCTCCTACTAGTAGTGTGTGTGGTTTGATGTCTGCCTTGAATTTTAGTAATATTTCTTTTACATAAGTGGGTGCTTTTATATTAGGGGCGTAGATATTCAGGATTGAGACTTCATCCTGATGAATTGTTCCTGTTATGAGTATAAAGTGTCTATCTCGATCTCTTCTGATTGATTTCAGTTTGATGTCAATTTTGTTAGAAATTAGTATGGCCACACCTGCTTTTTTCTTAGGACCATTTGCTTGAAAGACCTTTTCCCAACCCTTTACTGTGAGTAGATGCCTGTTATGTGTTTCTTGCAAAGAGCAGAATGTTGGATCCTGTTTTCGTATCCAATCTCTTAGCCTATGCCTTTTTATAGGTGAATTGAGACCATTAATATTAAGTGATATTAATGACCAGTGGTTGTTTACTCCGGTTATCCTTATTGTTTTTGGTAGTAGAGTTTGTGTGTCTCCCTTCTTTGAGTTCTGCTGGTGAAGGGTTGCTAGATACCTGAGTTATTGTAGGCAGTGTTGGCAATGTTGGATTCCTTGGGTTGCGATTTTCCTTCTGTTACTTTCTGTAGGGCTGGATTTGTGGCTATGTATTGTTTAAATTAGTTCTTATCCTGGAATGTCTTGTTTTCTCCACTGATAGTGAACAATAGCTTGGCTGGGTATAGTAGTTTGGGTTTGCATCCATGGTCTCTTAGTTTCTGCAGTACCTCTATCCAGGACCTTCTGGCTTTCATGGTTTCCACAGAGAAGTCAGGTGTAAGTCTGATTGGTTTACCTTTATAAGTTACTTGGCCTTTTTCCTTTGCAGCTCTTAATATTCTTTCTTTAACCTGTATATTTTGTGTTTTGATTATTATATGGCGAGGGGATGTTTTTCTTTGATCCAGTCTGTTTGGTGTTCTGTATGCTTCTTGAATATTCAAAGGAATATCTTTCTTTATGTTCGGAAAGTTTTCTCCCATAATTTTGTTAAAAATATTTTCTGGGCCTTTGAGCTGTGACTTTTCTCCTTCTTCTATTCATATTATTCTTAGGTTTGGTCTTTTTATTGTGTCCCATATTTCTTGAATGTTTTGTGATGAGAATTTGTTGGCTTTGTTGTTTTTTTTTTGATCAGTGCGTTTATTTTCTCTATGGTGTCCCAGAATCCTAGATTCTTTCTTCTATCTCTTGTATTTTATTGATTATGCTTGTTTCTTAGGCTCTGCTCATTGACCTAGATTTTCCATATCCAGCTGGTCCTCAGTTTGTGTTTTCTTTCTTGCTTCCATTTCAGTTTTCAATTCTTGAACTGTTTCCATTACCTGTTTGATCGTTTTTTCTTGTTTTCCCAGGGTATCATGTACATATTTATTCATTTCCTCAAACTTTTTGTTATACTTCTCATCCATTTCTGTAAGGGCGTTTTTTACATTTTGTTTAAGGGACTCTATTGCTTTCATAAAGTCAATTTTTTCCACTTCTTCTGTGTTAGGGTGTTCAAGTACTTCTGTTGTAAGATCATTGGGTTCTGGTGTTTTCATGTTGTTTTTCAGATTATTGGGTGAATTTTTGCCTTGGCGCCTGCCCATCTCCTCCTATTGATGCTATCTAATCGGTCTTTTAAAACCGGATCAGGTTTCTCTGCTGGCCAAGGGCTCTTCTTACAAATTGCCCTCGGTCTGTTTCCTGGCTCCTGCCAGGGGCCAAGATCCCTCTCATCCCTCAGAAGGGTCTTCAGGAACAGGACCAGGCTCCCAGTTTACCAGGGACCTCGCCAACCAAAGGCCTACCTCTTTGATTTAATTGTAGTGGGGCAATCTGCTCTCGGTGTTGCGCACCGGTCCCTGCCGCCTGTGGCCTGTGTCATCTGCCGCAGCGCCGGTCCCCGCTGGTCCTGGCTGCCTGCCGCCGCCTGCATCGTCTGCCTGTTTGTCTCCTTTTGTTGGTGGGGTAAAGGCGTAAACCACGAACAATGCCACACCAGTTTGGGATTACTATTACTAGGGTAGTATTTATTTAAAGAGGGAAAACTTACAGATCACAATCCCGGACAACAGCTCTCTGCACAACTAGAGAAAGAGTCTAGTCGCCAGACCAGCAGGAAGTCAAGAGAGAGAGAGCGGAAGGAAATAGGGGCTTTATGAATGGAGAGAAACCACGCCCCAATGGGCTGGTATCTCAGCAGCTATTGGTTGGAGGGGCGGAAAGACCTCCTGCAACACCTCCCCCTTTTGTTTAAGTAAGAGAGTTCTAAACCTACTATGAAATTATATACAATAAGTACAAATATCCTATTCTAACTAGCTTAGGACTTGTATAATAAATAACTTGGCCAAGTCATGAGAGAAAAGTAACTATAGTTATATAGTCTTCAACCCCATCAAAGATCTGAGAAGGGAAATAATGTTACCTGGGTAATTAGGAAGTTCAGTAAAACAACTTCCAAAACCTGCAACAAATCACAGGGACAACTAGCTACCTGGGCAATCACCCAAAGTCACATTTGCAGCGTTGAAGCAACCAACTTTGGCTAAGGCCTAACATAACTGATATACCATTTTCAAAGGCAAGCAACTTTTCAAAACTATCTTACCCTGTCTTGGCAGGATATGACAGTCCTGTTTTATCCATTGATGCACACTCTGTATCTCTGTCAGTGGTTAAGGTATGGGGATTTCTTTGCCCCAAGGCCAGTTCTGTCAAAAAGAAAGGCTCCAAGTGGAGTGTCTTTGGTGCTCAACATTCTCTCGGGAATAGAGCGGTGTTGCCAGGAGCAATTGTGTCTCACTACCACCAAACTCTGAGTTAGATTAAAGGCCATTTTCTACAGCTCTTTGAAGAGGTTGAAGATCATCTATCTATACTGAGTATAATCTCTATATATCTAAATAACCCAATTAGTCTAATTATAAAAGGCAAACTTAGATGACTATTAATCTATATAATTCTCAATATCTATCTAACTTAAAGACTAAGACAATAAACATCTGTGTAACAAATGAGGATAATGGCCTCCAAATATAAACAATGTACAAATATACATTGCAATATGGTAAATATCAATACAATATATGTCAATACATAAAAAATATTTTAAACAGAGGTAGAAACATGCATGCATACAATAGTCAATATAATTTAACTTTGTATCAATATACAAGTATCAATACCAAAATGTTTGTCTAAAAATTGTAACTCACAATTACAAATCTATTATCCCATCACCCTCTTTTTTTTTTTTTTCAAAATGATCCCTGAGCTTATAAAATTCCTCCCCCAACTTCCCAACCCCTAAATGATGTCCCTAAACCCAGGGGCAAACTTTACTGGGAGAGGGGACGTCGTCCTCTAGAATTACTTCCAGCTGTCATGGGGGCGACGTTCTTTCTGGGGGATCCTGTGAAAGCAAAATGATGGTTAAATTTCAAGATCAATGTCTTTTAAAATTGCAAATAGTCTCTGAGTATTTTGTGGAGGTCTGGCCAGAATGTTGTACAAGATGTGCACCATTTCAGCTAACCAAGTTGGGATCTTCTTGTGCAGCTGGTACCCAAAACAGGTCTTGTAGTAGCGCTATCAGTATCATAACGTCATATCAACCAGGTAGAGTTGTTGTTGTGGGGCCCCATCTTCTTCCTGGAAACTTCAAATGTCACTTCAGAAAAGACTCATTGTTTATTGTAAAAAACTTAAACATTAATCATATAGACATATATAGGCATATATATATATATATTCAATGAAAGGCATGATAGATATATTCAATGAAAGGTATGATAGATATGAAGAAAAGCAAAGATGTTTTCTAAACTCATATTTCTTTCTGTCCCATATCACGGCTCTTGACATGAGACAGAACCTCCAGAAACTCTGGGTTTTTCTTTTACTAACAGGCTTGGAATTGGAGAGGGACTGAGCCAGAGTCCAACTTCAAAACCAGCTCTATAAATTTAGAAATATGGTTTAATGAGTGTTTTCCTGTGGAGATAAGAACAGAACCCTGCCCCCATTCTATATGTTTTACTTACCACCTGTATGAATATCATTGTGGATGAGTTGTCATTTCTCCTTTCCAAGAGGTTTCTCCTCTTCAAATTGAAACTTTATTAATTTTGATGGTATTCACAATTTTTCTTCTCCTGTGGAAACAAGAGCAAAACCCCTTCCCCAACGTAGCACATCTCCTGGCTTCCATTGAGAGGTCAGCACATCTTTGAAATAAATCGGTTGATTTAGTTCAGCAGACTTTTCCATTATCCAATGTCTTTCTGCTGCTGTCGTTCCTTTCTCATTAGCGTTAAGAAAATTCAAGGTTAATAAAACATTATGTAATCTATTTCTGGGGGTATTTTCGGTCCCTTTCTGTTTGTTCAGCATATCCTTTATAGTACGATTTGATCTTTCTATAGCTGCCTGACCTGTAGGATTATTTGGTATACCTGTAATGTGTTTTATATTATAATAATCAAAAAAGCGTTTCATTTTCTTAGATACATATGCTGGACCATTATCTGTCTTTATTTGTGCAGGTATACCCATGATGGCCATAACTTCCAATAAATGTGTGATTACTGAATCTGCCTTTTCTGAGCTCAGGGCAGTAGCCCATTGAAAACCTGAATACGTGTCTATGGTGTGGTGTACATATTTTAATTTACCAAATTCCATAAAGTGGAACACATCCATCTGCCAGATTTCATTTCTCTTAGTACCCTTTGGGTTACTCCCTGCAGGCAACGGTGTTTGATTATAGAAAGAACAAGTAGGACATCTCTTTATAATGTTCTTAGCTTGTTGCCAAGGAATGGAAAATTCTTTCTTTAGGCCTTTACTATTGACATGATGCTTTTTATGAAATTCCGAGGCCTGCAACACGCTTCCAATCAATAATTGATCAATCTCAGTGTTGCCTTGTGCTAGAGGACCAGGCAGACCTGTATGGGACCGGATGTGTGTTATGTACATCGGACAAAGCCTGTTCCTGATTATGTCTTGTACCTGGATAAACAATGAAGTCAACTCTGTGTCATCTGGTATAAATTCAGCGGTTTCAATTTGCAAGACAACTCTTTCTGCATATTGTGAATCTGTAACTATATTAAGAGGTTCTTTAAAATCCCTTAGCACCATAAGAATGGCATATAATTCTGCCTTCTGGACAGAATTATAAGGGCTTTGTTCCACCTTACTCAATTCATCTGACTTGTAACCTGCTTTCCCTGATTTATTTGCATCAGTATAGAATGTACGGGTTCCAGTTATTGGAGCATCACGTACAATTTTAGGAAGAATCCAAGAAGTTCTCTTTATGAGGTTAAGTCTACCACTTTTGGGATAGTTGCTATTAATTTCTCCCAAAAAATTAGCACAAGCTCTTTGCCACGGTTCATTGTCTTCCCATAACTTTTTTATTTCTTCAGTAGTAAAAGGCACTATAATTTCTGCTGGGTCTATACCTGCTAGTTGACGAAGTCTCAGCTTACCTTTTATAATTAGTTCAGAGACTTTTTCCACATAAGTTTTTAATTTTTTACTTGGTTTATTGGGTATAAATATCCATTCTAAAATAATATCTTCCCTCTGCATTAGAATCCCTGTAGGAGAGATTCTGGAAGGCAATATGACTAGGATGCAGCTAAGATTTGGGTTCACCCTATCCACATGTGCTTCCTGTAATTTTTCCTCAATCATTGTCAGTTCCTTTTCTGCTTCAGCTGTCAGTTTTCTTGGACTATTCAAATCTTTATCACCATCTAAGGTTTTGTTTAAATGAACTATTAGATCAGGTGTTATCCCAACAGCTGGTCGTAGACTGGAAATGTCTCCCAACAATCTTTGGAAGTCATTAAGAGTCTTTAACCGGTCTCTCCTAATTTGTGCCTTTTGTGTTTTAATTTTCTCTAACCCTATTCTGTAACCTAGGTAATTAATAGAATTTCCTCTTTGAATCTTTTCAGGGGCAATTTGTAATCCCCACCTAGGCAAGACTTTCTTTACTTCTTCAAACATCCTTTCTAAAGTATCTTTATTTGAATCTGATAATAAGATGTCATCTATGTAATGATAAATTATGGACTTGGGAAATTGTTTACGAATTATTTCCAATGGCTTACTTACAAAATATTGGCACAATGTAGGACTATTGAGCATACCCTGTGGGAGGACAGTCCATTGATATCTCCTATTAGGCTGAGAATTATTATAAGTAGGCACCGTGAAGGCAAATTTTTCTCTATCCTTTTTTTGTAACGGTATAGTGAAAAAACAATCTTTCAAATCAATAACTATAAGAGGCCATCCTTTTGGTAATAGAGAAGGCAAAGGAGTTTCAGATTGTAGTGGGCCCATAGGTTGAATTACTTTGTTGACAGCTCTTAGATCTGTCACCATTCTCCATTTACCAGATTTCTTTTTTACAACAAACACAGGAGAATTCCAAGGGCTGGTTGATTCTTCAATATGGTGAGCATCTAATTGCTCTTGCACCAGCTGTTCCAATGCCTGTAATTTATCTTCAGCTAGAGGCCACTGTTTGATCCATATTGGCTTCTCAGTTAGCCATTTTAAAGGTAGGGCTGTTGGTACCTCTAAAGGTTTGGTATTTGCTGTATGTTCTTGTACAGCCTGAATGGCTGGTGACCTTTTTCCATAATACCTCATCATATCTTTCCCAGAATTATGAGTTCCTGGAACTGCAGGAATGTTAATCTGGGTATTCCATTGCTGTAACAGGTCACGGCCCCATAAATTTATTGCAATATTGGCTATATATGGCCTTAGTCTTCCTATTTGCCCTTCAGGCCCTATGCATTCCACCCATCTTGTGCTTTGTTTTACACGAGATAGGGTTCCAATTCCCAGAAACTGAACATCTACCTCTTGAAGAGGCCAATTTGGATGCCAAGATTCTGGGGTAATAATACTTACATCTGCACCTGTGTCTAATAAGCCTTCAATAAAAGTGCCATTTATACAGACTTTTAGCTTTGGTCTTTGGTCGTTAATAGAAGTCTGCCAAAATATACGTTTACTCTGTCCTACTGGGTTTTTTGACTCATCCTCCACACGTAATTCACCATTTAGACTAGTATTACTTTTTACAGCAGAAATTGGAGCTTTTAGATTTCTTGGTGAGGCACGTTCTCCACTGTGACTGGGAATGACTGGGCCACTGTTGGCTTGGGGGCCTGCGAGAGGCCCCTCAAGGAGTTTCCCGACGGGATCGGGTTGCCTTGTTTGTCTGTTGTTGACCTGCATTCGTTGGACCAATGACGGCCTTTACTGCATCTCCTACATATACCTGAAGGCCTAGGTCCCCTATTTTTGTCATTCCCAGAGGAGATATTATTCCTAGAAATTCTGTGCCTGCAATCCCTTTTCAGATGTCCTAATTTACCACAATTAAAACACCTGGCAGTTTGATGTCTCCTCATTGCTGTGGAAATCGCTTCTCCTACCCAAGATTCATCATTATAGCTAAATGTCTCAACATTCATCGTATGCTGAATCCATTCATCCATAGGTGCTGATCTAGACTTTAAAGGCCCAATTATCTTTTTGCATTCTATGTTTGCATTCTCAAACGCTAGAGATTAAAGAAGTATTCGTCTAGATTCCGGGTCTGTTACCCCTACGTCCAGAGCCTTAATTAATCTTTGCAAAAAGTCAATAAAGGGTTCTCTCTGTCCCTGCCTAATTCTGGTATATGATTCAACCCTTTTTGCTGGATCTTGTATCCTATTCCAAGCATTTAAAGCTGCTTCGTGACATAGATGCAGTACTTCATCGTCATAAAGAGCTTGGACCTGTGGATCAGCATATTCTCCTGCACCAAGAATTTGATCTTGGGAAACCTCGACACCTTTTGCTCTTCCTTGCTGTTCCATATGTTTGGATTCTTCTCTGAAATAAATTCCAAACATCAAGGAAGGTCCCTTATCTAAAACTGCAGACACTAACTGATGGAAATCATAGGGGGTAGCTCTAGCATTAGAAGCCCAAGTCCTTATCATTTCCTTTACATATGCATTTTGCAAGCCAAAAATAACAATAGCCTGTTTAATTTCTTTCAGATCATTCATTGCTATTGGCATCCATCTAGCTTCTCTGACTCCCTTTGAGCCTTTAGAAGTTGACGCTTTGTCAGAATTAAGTATAGGGTATGCCGCTAAAACCCTGGGTAAGCCAGTTCTAATAGCTGGTGTTGGCTTTGTATCCTGTCCTTGTGCCTTATTACTCTGTTCACCAATTCCAATAATTTTTTCAAGCATTTCAAGTCTTTTTATTATTGTGTTTATTATTGCCTCTTTTGAATCCTGAATCTCCTGAATCTCCTGACCTGCATGAGTTCTTGAGAGTACCATAATCTTCCTAAATGATAGAATATTCAAAAGAATACTAAAACCTAGTAACCAGTAAATTAAATTATCCTCATAGTCATATAAATTTTGCATGATTAGACCCATTGTGTTGATAGCCCAAACAGTGAAAGTCATGTTGGAAACAAAAACTGCCATATTACCTATTATCCAGCTGGCCTCGAACTCACCGAAATCCGAAATCCGCCTGTCTCTGCTTCCCGAGGGCTGGGATTAAAGGCGTGCACCACCACCTGTCTGGTCGAACTCACAGAGATCCACCTTTCTCTGCCTCCCGAGTGTATGCCACCACCACCTGTCCGGCCTCAGAGATCGTCCTGCCTCTCTGGATATTATGGGCCTTAAGGCCAAGTGTATCTCGGACTCGGCACTGGGGCCTAAGTCAGGAACTAAAGCCAGTGCGTGATGATTCAAGTTAAACTGCTGGCTCCACGCACAAGGCACAAGCCACAGGGCCGCAAGGCGCAAGCCCTGGGAGGGTTCGCTCACGCCAAGCCGAACTTGCGGCCGGCAGCGGGGGGTGGAGTTGGGGGGGGTGGGGGGGGGGGGGGGGTGGTCCTAAAAGCCAAACTTCGTCGGGCGCCAGGTAAAGGCGTAAACCACGAACAATGCCACACCAGTTTGGGATTACTATTACTAGGGTAGTATTTATTTAAAGAGGGAAAACTTACAGATCACGATCCCGGACAACAGCTCTCTGCACAACTAGAGAAAGAGTCTAGTCGCCAGACCAGCAGGAAGTTAAGAGAGAGCGAGCGGAAGGAAATAGGGGCTTTATGAATGGAGAGAAACCACGCCCCAATGGGCTGGTATCTCAGCAGCTATTGGTTGGAGGGGCGGAAAGACCTCCTGCAACAGTGGGGGAACACCTCTACTCATCCTGAGAAGGCATTCACCAAGACCAAGAAGTACTTATCTGTTTGATGGTGGGCATATGTGGTGTGGGACAGTTGTCTGTATTCTGTCAATTATATTTTAAATAAATGCTGATTGGTCAGTAGCCAGGCAGGAAGTATAGGCGGGACAACCAGACCTGAAGTAGAGGTGGGTCAATGAGAAGAGGATAATTCTGGGAAGAGGAAAGCTTTGTCCACAGTCCTGGCTCAGCCATAGAAGAAGCAAGATGTGACCCACCCCGCTGAATAAGATACCGAGCCACGTGGCTAACATAGATAAGAATGATGGGCTAACATAAGTTATAAGAGTTAAGAAGCCTGAGCTCATGGGCCAATCAGTTTATAGTTAATGTAGACCTCTGTGCGATTTCTTTGGGACTTAACAAATGCAGGAACCAGGCAGGATAGAAACTCAAACAACACGTATGGGTAAAGTAAAGTTGTCAGTAGTTCCTGAGAGAGTAGGAAAAAAGGGGCCATAGTAACTGGAGTTCAGGTTAGACATTTGATAGATCTTTCAAGAGGCAGCAATGAACTTCAAGGAAGACAAATCCTCAGGAGTGGATTGTACATGGGCCTTAATGAGTTGAGATACACCTTGCTATTAGGATGAAAGAGTTGGTGTATATAGGATAGAATTTGTTGAGTGTCCGGGGATAGGTGAAGATGTGAGTTGCAAGGTGAGATTGTCCTGTGGTGGGTGAGATGGATCTGGGCCTCCAAGGTTTGTGGCTGTAGCTGCCTCATAGGCTGGATTATTTTCCTTAGAGAGATGATGGAACTGTCAGTCCTCGACAATTCCCATGGCCATGGGGGGATGAGAGGTCTTTAACATGGCCATGATTTGATATGAGTTGGTTCTTGATCCTCCCTTTGTTGGCAGTAGTCCATGCTCCTTTCAGATGACTGTGTGACAAAAGGATATAAAAGGCATACTTGGAGTTCATGTAAAGATTTAGGGATTGTCCCTGTGTTAGTTGAAAGCATGGGCAAGGGCTGTTAGTTTGGCCTGTTGATTTGTGGGCTGTGCTGGGAGGACCTGTGCCTTTATCACCTTGGTGTTTGAGACAGTGGTGTATGTGGCTTTTCAGATGCCCTGTGTAAGAAGAAGTTGCCATCTGTGTACCAGGTGCAGGTGGCCTGAGGTAATATGCCCTCACATATGTGTCAAGGAAGAGGTAGTAGTTCTTCTAGAGTTTCATTGCAAGAATGAGGTGGGAATATCTCTGGATTCACTGAAGGATGAGGTTTGAGAAGTTGAGGGGTGGACATAGTAGGAAGGGAAGTGTGATATCATCTATTAGTGCTACCTGAGGAGAGAGAAATTGGGAAGGAGGTAGTGTTTGGAGACCTTTGTATGTTAGATAAGCTAGGTTGTGAGAAGAGAAGACAGCAGGAGGAGAGCCAAAGGTTAGTTTTTTGATTCACAATAAGAAGTTTGGCTGCAAATAGAACATGTGGGCAGGACACCCAGCTTTGGGTGGTAAGGTCTTTGTTTTGTTTGATAAATGTTAATTCCCAGTTGGTGGACCATGACTCTGACGGCGTATCCCTCCTTTTGTGATATATGCAGAGAAGGAACAGCTTAGACCTGGAAGGGGGACATATTATATAAATTTATGTTTAGGGAGAGACAAAGAGATAAGAGGACTAAGTGTCTTGAGAGTTTGGAGTAAGAGTGGTTATTGGGTTAGGGTAATGTACCAGGTAGGACCTTGTAATTGGATGACGGGGGTGGGGGGTGACATTTGGCTATAGACAGGTTTTGGGTATCCCTGACCTGGACGCCTATCTGAGAAACTGGTAAGGGATATGGTGTGTTGGTTTGTGTGACCTGGAGAGGAGGGGGATAACTGGCTCACCTAGGGTCAAACAAATGGGGGGTGTGAAGAAAATAGCAGCTCCCACTTTAGCTAGAAGGTCTCTTTCCAGTAAGACAATGGGACATGTTGGTCCACTAGGAAAGAATGAACAAGAGGGATACCCTTAAAGATGTAACTGAGTGGGGGGGGGGTTGGAGAGGTTTGTAAGGCTGTTTCCCCACCTCTACAATAGGGAAATGAGGAATAGAGGTAGGTCATAAATCTCCATTAGGACTTAGTATATAGCCCTGGTATCCCAGAGGAAGGAGATGGGTAACTCTGATACCAACCATGATGACTACCCGGCCTCTCTGTCAGAGATGGTAGTGATAGTGCCAAGAGAGCCTGTGTCCCCTCAGTCATTCTTGCCCAGACCTAGGAGGTCAGCCCAATGCATGAAACAATCCCATACCAGTTTGAACTTAGTATTAAAAAGGTTATTTATTTGAGGGGAAAAAAACTTACAAAACACTGTCCTACATGACCAGGAAAGGAGTCTAGTCGCCGGAACCGGAGTCCAAAGCAAGAGAGCCAGAGAAGGGCTGCTCCTGCTTTTTAAAGAGAAAGAGACCACGCCCCAGTGGGCTGCTATCTCACCGGCTATTGGCTGAAGGAGTGGAAGGAGCTCCTGCAGCACAGCCAGAGGGCAGTTTGGGCCTGATGTCTCTGTGCTGCAAGGAACACAGTGACAGTTGATAGTCCAGTATTCCTCTTGATGACACTTTGGACATAGAGTGTTTGTGAAGGATAGGGCAGGCCCAGGCCCAGTGACGCTCTTGACTGCATTAGAAACAGGGACCAGGCAGTTCTCAGACTTTGGGAGGCAAAGGAGCATAGGCAATCACTGTGGCAGCTGGAAGGCTTTCACCAGCATGTGGTATTTTGTTTTCCGGCTCTCTCATCTCTCCCATGGTACATTTGGAAGGCCAGTGCCAGTGTTTCTTGCTTGTGGAATTAGGGGTCCTCTCTGTAAACTTGTAAGTTTGACCCTAACATTGGGGAAACCCTGGGAAAAGAAGTAGCTCATGAGGAGCTGTTTTCCATCTGTGGTGATGAGGTCCTAACTGGAATATTGTAAGAGAGCCTTGGTAAGGCACTCTAGGAATTGAGACCAGTTTTCATGTCTGTCTTGGATGACCTCTTGTTTTTTTTCATAGTTTAGTGCTTTAAGGGCAGCCTTAATGAGACCAGCCATTAGACAGGTCATGAATTGATCTCTAGCTAGGATACCCCTGGGGTGTTATAGCTCTAATTGGGATCCAGCTAGGGGACCACCTCAACCCAGGTTAGGTGGGCAGTGTTAGTTTGGTGGATCTCATCTGTATGTGCTCTAGCCTCTTCCCAGACTCACCAGAATTTCTCAGGGAGAAGGTTGTTCATAAGAATCCTATAGATGTCATGGAAGATAAGGGTGTAAGACTGGGTGATATATTGGAACTCTTTGATGAAAGTAGAGAAGTTGGCTGTGTAGGACCCCAATTTTTTTTAATTGGGGCTGCTCAGAGAGAAAGGCACATGAGTCCTCACTAGGGTGATGGCTCTGGCCACTTCATGTAAGGGATGGACAGGGGCTAGAGCAGGTCAAGAGGAGGTGCCTGGAGTGGTATGGGTAGGGTGGCTGAAGAGCTAAATGAAGGCAATGGAAGTGGTGATAGTAGGGACTGTGGGTTGAGGTCTGTAGGAAGGAGGTTTCTCAGCTGGTCTAACAGTGGTAGAGGGGAGTTGGTTGGAGGTTTGGGCTTTTGCTAGCAGCCAGTACAGAGGGAGGGCTTAGAGCAGAGGTAAGAGAAAGTCTGGTCTTCAATAATATCTTTCCATTCCCACTATTGATCACAATAGCTGTAAAGATCCTGAATAACATTGGGATCTAAGGCTGTTAGGTAGCTATTTGGATTGTTATCCAGGGGGTGTTGAGGTCAGATTTGGTTGCAAAAGCAAATAAATTTAGGAGCCTCTAGGTTGAGTGCTAGGTGGTGAGGCTGGAGGTTTTCTAAGAGACATTCCAAGGGGGAGTCAGAAGGTATTCCCATGGGTAAGAGAGACGTTTGTCTTACAGCCAAGGGTGTCCCCAAGAGTCTGGAGGACTGAAAGAAGACCAATTTATTAGTGGGTTATAACCACACTTAACATGAATGAGATAGATAGCCCGAAGTACCAGGGCTTTTGAAGCAGAAGGCAAAAAGACCAAGCCCAGGACCAAGGTCTCACCCAAGGGAAATGTTGGAAACAAGGTTGTTGAAGAGAGCCAGCCATAGCCTTAAAGACTGTGGCTGGGGGTACCTCTACCTCCAAGACTACCATAGGAGTGGCTGATGTTAAAGGGTCACTTTCTCGGACTCGGAGTATGTTTACGTCTCCTGAGTAGTTGACTTGCCTAATTGCCAGTGGTGGATGGGGTGTCAAGTGGTTGGTGAGTTAGAAGGTGAGTCTGATTTGGGTGGAATAGAGGTGAAGGACAGGATTCCATTGTGGCTCTGACCCCAAGAGTGAGCAGGGCACTGGGAGAGCCTATATGAGTTCCAGAACCAATGAAAGGGTTCCCAGGCTTTTTGAGAGTGCTGGAGTTACCACAGAGTCACCTTATGTGGCAACATCTCATTTAAGAGAATTATTAAGCCAGGACACAAAATGTCTGCCCCTGAGCAGAAACCAGAGACAGCTGCAAGTCAAGCCAGGATGGTGATTTATATAGGGTGAGCAGGAGCATGAGCACATAGACCTGGAAAGTACAGCAATTGTGGTTGAGTCATAGAAGGTGGGGTTGGGGAAGCACTGTAAAACTTAGCTCTGGAGTTAAGCAAAGGCATTAGTAACTTTCTATTTTCCCAGTAGTACCTTGTCTAGTTGGTCATTGAGTTTTAAAAAAAAATGTCAGTGTGTTACTATTGTGTGTCTGTATTTCTTCATTCCTTCCTTCTTTCCTTCCTTCCTACCTTTCTTTCTTTTTTTGATATGATCTCACTATGCAGCCCTGACTTGCCTATAACTCACTATGTAGACCAAGTTGATCTCAAACTCACAAAGATTGGCCTCTTGAGTACTGGTATTAAAGGTGTGTGCCACTATGCCTAGCTATTATTATTGTGCAAATATGTGTGTACATGATCTGTGCCATAACATGTGTGTGGATATCAGAGGACAACCTTGTAAAGTTAGTTCTCTTCTTCTACATGTATGTGGGTTCCAGGATCAAACTCAGGTTGACAGGTTTATGTAGCAAGTGCCCCCCCCATTGAACTACCTCACTAGCCCCCAATCATTCAGGTTTTATTTAGTTTAGCTTTGTTTAGTTTAGTGATGAAGTCTCTCTATGTAGCCCTGGCTGTCCTGGAATTCCTGTGTAGACCAAGCTGAACTTGAACTCATAGAGACCTGCTTGCCCCTGCTTCCTGAGTGCTGGTATCAAAGGCTAATGGCCCTATGCCTGGCTCCCAATCATCCAGTTTTGACAATACTACCTCCTCTGTGTCTCTGGACTGTGTCTCTCTTCATCTTCTGACTACCAAACTAGGGTTTCTTTCTGTAGATCACCATACCAGGCTTGCCTCTGATTCCCTTCCCTCCTCCAGTTTAATGTTATCATCCCTAACTCATTGTCTACAATACAGGTAGTCTGTATGGTATTCTATGTTATTACAGCCTTTTAGTGGTTTTCTGTTACCCCAGAATGCATTTCCATCTAGTCAGTCTGATTTCCCAGTAGGAGATCTCACTCTTCAGCCTTTTCTTTGCAAACGCCTTCCCTACCCTACTCCATTATTAGGGCTGTAGCCTCCTCTAAATGACTTTTCCTTAAATGTCCCTGCTCTGTACTGTGCTGAGCTCTTGGGCGTCTGTGTCTAGAACACTCTAATTTGTCCTTTCCCATCTTTATTTAAGTTTTATGCATCACTTCTGTGGTCCTGTGGAAGTAGCCAGCATTATCCTCCTGTCTAGCACTTGCTATGCCGATGGGGACTGAAAAATGGGTGAGTGAGCTGTCAGCATCTTATAGGCAGCGACTCCATTCCCTGTGGAATACTGTAGTCTGGACCAAGTCTCTATTGCATAGCCAATGCTCACAGAATTAGTATACTTGTGAGGGATTGCGGTTTCCAACAAGTTTCCACTAAACAGTTGAGGAAAAGGTGCAGAGTTAGTGGCAAGAGAGAAGAAATGAAGTTCGATGCCTTGATATTTAAAACTTGTTAAAACAAACATTCAAGCATTTGTATTTGCAATCTTACAAATATGCTATAGATCTTAAATGGGTTTTTGGTATATTCCAGCTGTGTGGTTTGAATATAATTGGCCCCCCATAAACTCATAGGGAGTGGCACCATTAGGAGGTATGACCTTGTTGGAATAGATGTGGCCTTGTTGGAGAAAGTCTGTGACTGTGGGGGTAGGTTTTGAGGTCTCCTTTGCTCAAGTTTTGCTCAGTGTGACACTCAAACCACTTCCTGTTGCCTGCAGATCAAGATGTAGCACTTTCAGCACCATATCTACCTGATTGCCACCAGGTCACAACCTGGTGATAATTGACTAAACCTCTGAAAATGTAAGCCACCCCAATTAAATGTTTTTCCTTTGTAAGAGTAGCACTGGTCATGGTGTCTCTTCACAATAATAGAAACCCTAACTAAGACAGAATTTGGTACTAGGAGTTGGGGTATTGCTGTACTAGACCTGACCGTGCTTTTCTTTGAAGGGATATGGGCCTTGGGACTGTGGATTAGAAAAACAGTTGAATGCTTTAAGTGCTGCTTAATAAGTCAGACTAGGAGGAGCAAGGAAGACAGCGGTGCTGAGTATGATTTGATGAAATCAGGAGGTTTCAGAGGAGAAGAATATAATATGTGACTGGAGATTGTTCTCGTGATATTTTGGTGAAGAATGTGGCTGCTTTTTGCTCTTATCCTAAAATTCTAGCCTGAGGCTAAAGTGAAGAGATTTGGATTAATTCCATTGGCAGAGGAAATTTCAAAACTGTAAGACCCAATCATGACAAGCTCAATAGAGGCCAGAGTCTTAGTAGTTTATCCTAATTACCTGGTTCCAAGAAAGACCACAAACTGAGACCATCCAGGCACCATCCAGGAACAGACCATCCAAAGGAAATTCCTATTGTTCCCACCATTGTAGACAGGATCACCTGCCTGCACACACCCATCACTTTTCACTAGGACACCCCTAGACAAGTGTCAGCCAATCAAGGACCCTGAACCTTAGAAATCCCTCAGCCTTCCTTTCCTGTAAAAACCAAACCCCAGCCAGGTGGTGGTGGCACATGCCTTTAATCCCAGCACTCAGGAGGCAGAGGCAGGTGGATCTCTGTGAGTTTGAGGCCATCCTGGTCTACAAGAGTTAGTTCTAGGACAGGCACCAAAGCTACAGAGAAACTTCATCTTGGAAAAACAAAACAAAACGAAAAAAAGAAAAAAAAAACCAAACCCCTACAGATCTTGAGACTCTCTGATCAGCCAATATGTTGGACACACAGAGAGTTCAAATTTTCAAATTTGTATAAGAATAAAGGCCTTTTGCTTTTATATACAGTACTTCATTTCCTAGTTGGTTTTGAAGGGACTCTGTGATCTGGGCATAGCAAAAACAGCCTAGTATAGATTCTATTGTGTGATTATTAATGCTAACTCCAATGAGGATTTCTAATGAAAAGAAGAAAGCTGAGCAAGTAAAAATAAAAAAAAAATGTATAATTTGTGGAGAAAGGGAAGTGGAATGGAGCTTAGACCTATATTCAAGGAGATGAACAGATTAAGAAATGGAGTAAAGGGAGTGGTGACCTCAGGGCAAAATCCCACCCAGCTAAATTTCCAACTTTTGCAAAGGAATTAAAGAAAAATTTAGGCAAAGCGGTGGTGGCACAGGCTTTTAATCCCAGCATTGGGAGGGGAGAGGCTGTCAGATCTCTGAGTGTGAGACCAGCCTGGTCTACAGAGTTAGTTTCAGGACATTCAAGCTTAGGAAGTGAAGGAAACTATCCAAAATAGAAAGATGATGAAGATGTTATTGAACAAAGGGTTCATGTTTCAGTCCCAGTAAGCAGCAGAACTTGGCAGCTTCAGCCGTGCGGTTCTGGAATTAAGGACAGAAGAAAGGAAAGCAACTTAGGCCAGGTGTGTGTTAGGGGTGTCACTGAATGGAGGCTTAGGGAGGCCATTGTGTGAAGTTGTGAAGGTGAAGCCTGGATTGCTTTGAAGACCCTAAAATGTTAGAAATGCCAGAGCCCTGGGATACCTGCCAAGAACTGTTAACAGCCCAAGAGAGAGAAGTGCGCTACAGTCAACAAAGCTGGAAGGAACTGGAGATCTGAAGAGCAGTTTGACACAAGACATGGAGATGCAGAGTTTGGAGTTTGCTCCAGCTGATTTTTGGTCTTGTTTTGGTTCAGTATTTTCTCACTGTGCTCCCTTCCCTACGTGTTGGAATGGTAATGCATATCCTGTGCTATTATATGTTGGAAGTATGTCATCTGTTTTTGATTTTGATTTTTACAGGCGATTGCAGTTAAGAGTTTGCATGAATCTCAGAAGAGACTTTGAACTTTATGTTAAATATTTTCTCTTTTGGCCAGGAAACCTCTCTGCTGACACAAATAATTAAAAAAATGCCCATGTTTAATAGATGTTCTTACTCCCAGGTAGCCCCAGAAAAACATGGAGAGGAGAAGAGAGAGAAGGGGAGACCACGTGAAACCTGGAGACCACATTTCATTCTCTAAGGGGCAGTGTAAATAGCCTGTGGGAGCAGTCTTCCCTAAGGAGGGGTTACTGTTTGGTGGGCTTTTTGAAGGTGGAGTTTGGATTGAGGCAACTCCAAGGGGAGGGAGCTTATCCCAGGAACTGGGGTGAAGCCCCCAGCCAAACAATCCAGACTTTTTATAAAAGGGGTGCCAGTGAATTGAGGTGAAGCCCCTCAGTCAAATATTTTAGACTCCTTGGATAAAGGGGTGCCGGCTTAAGTCTGGCTACTTCCTGTGGACATGGAGCAAGGTGGGAGAGGGGAGAGCTGAGAATTGGTGGACTATTCAGGCCTCTAGCCCTAAGTCTGGGGTCCCTCAGGGATCTCACTGGGTACTCCAAATGTTATGGAGTTTGTGACCTCTGGGAAAAGACCATAAACTCAATTTAATTATAATTAAAGATTTATTGATTTACTGCTAGCAGGATAAACAGTCTCTGAGCCAAAATTGAGATTGCCATGAGAAGGGGGGTAAGGGAAGGATTTTTAAAGGTGAAAGCCAGAAGAAGATCTTCAAAATCTACTCAAGCAAACAAAAATTGATCTTTTCTGTCAAGTGCTTAAGGCAACTCAAAACAATCTTTTGTTATCTGTGTAAGCAAGTAGTCATATCATAACAAGTAATCATTTTTGGGTGAGGGTCACTGAGTCAGGGTTACTCAGTATCTTATAGGGAATGTATCTTATAGGGACTGGAGTCAGAGACCAAAGGCTAGTGGGTATCAAGATGGATGACTGTTATAAAATGGAGTTTCTTTAAGTTGTCACAAGGCAGCCAAAGTAGTCAACTGAGGAGCAAGGCTTAAGTGTTCTATGTAGGATAGTGAAGGTACAATGGTCTTTTCATCATTGTCATCATCATCATAATTATTATTATTTTGAAGACAGGGTTTCTCTGTATAGCTCTAGCTTTCCTGGTACTCGCTCTAGAGACTAGCTGGCCTTGAACTCAAAGATCTGCTGGCCTCTGCCTCCCTAGTGCTGGGATTAAAGATGTGTGCTGCCATTCCTATCTTTTTTTTAAATATTTATTTATTTATTATGTATACAATATTCTGTCTGTGTGTATGCCTGCAGGCCAGAAGAGGGCCTAAGAGTCTGTGCTTATTGGTCTTCTTGATCTTGTTTGCAGCAACTCCAAGCATAGACAACTCTGTGTTCCTTCTGGGCTCCAACTCTGGGACAAAGCTTTCACCACCCAGCTCAGACTGTGAAAAAGGACTGGCATGCTTCATGAGACTTTGATCTTTAAACAAATCATGTCCAGGCTGCCCTTTGAGTACAATTTCTCCAGTATCTATTTCTGCTTTGTGGATTCCCATCTGCCACCTTTTTCACAGCAAAGAGCTCCTACACTCTCAGAGTTGAGCATATAGCCTTGACTTATCGTATTGGTGATAACTTGAGGGGAAACGAGTAAAGGGAATTCTTCAGAGATCTGAGTTTTCCTCTGTTCCTGGGCAGTTAGTTAGTGATCTGCCAGTAATTCCTACTCTTGTGGAGATCAGGACTATGTTTCATCACGTGCCTAAAGGCTCAGGCCAGAGGGCATGTTGTACACAAGGGAACTTATCTCTGACCTCCTTTGCTTCATCTTTAAAGTCTAACAGTTTGTGGTTTTGTATCTTCCCAGTTCTCAGTCTCTGTGTTGTTATATTTCTCCATTTCTAGTCTTGGGGGTAAAGGAGAATGTCTTCCATTAGGGAGAAAGAAACCTTGGAGTTTACAAAACAAAATAACAAAATTTCACAGGAAGCTGCTGCCCCCCACGCCTGCTCATTGCGTTTCCTTCTCCTTTCCAGTCATTTCTCAACTTCCAGAGTAGCATAGTGTGGTGTCATCTGATAATCGAGTATGTTTGGAGGGCTTTCTCAGGCCTGAACCTCCACACTCTGGAGGACGTATTGCCCACTTATGTCTTTTGTAGAGCTGGTTACAACTCCTGATGTGAGTGGGACCAGTGATCTAGAAATCTAGCCTCTCCTCCATCTCCATTGACTGATTTTTCTTTGAGTATGTATATGTGTATTCCTGTGTGAGTTTATGTGTACCACATTTGTGCAGGTGCCTACAGGGTCCAGAAGAGACCATGAGACCCCCTGGAAATGGAGCTACAGGCAGTTATGATTTACCATGTAGGTGCTGGGAGCTGAACTCGGTCCTCTGAAAGAGCTGCTAGTACTCTTACTGCTGCGCCATCTCTTCAGCCCAGATGTAGATGATGTCTAAAAAATTTAAAACCCTTTCATTTATTTGGCAGCATTTTTCCTAGGAAGAGCAAGAAACCTTCCAGGGAAGGGAGCAGAGAGCACAGCTAGTCAGTGGGCATCCCTGGTGCACAGTAACTAGACCAGGAAGGACGGGAAAGGAAGCCCCAAATGGCAGGACCGGAGCAGATAACTGACAATAAAGAGGTTGTGAGTTGGCTGTTGGTATTTCCTCCCTTGCCACCTGGAAAGGGAGTTGCCGCCAGGCTCTCTTATGGGTATGACTTAGGCCAGGTTCTGGGAATATAGAGACAAATCAAATATAGTCTCTACAGGGTTGACCAGATGGCTGAGTGGGTAAAGATGCTCATTGTACAAACCTAATGGCCTGATTAGGATGTCCAGGATGTCTGTAAAGGTGAAAAGAGAAAACCAAAGTTGTTCTCCGACCTCCACATGTGCTTTGTGGCATGTAGCCTTCCCCCTTTGATAAAGTCTTCCTTAAAAATGTAGTTTCTGTAAATTTTTAGTCTAACAAAGGAAATATGCAACAAATAAATGAGTTGAGGTTTTCAAAACATGTGGCATTATTCTGGGTAGAGATGACAGTTGCATTGGTGATAGGTAACACTTATTATCTACAAACTATCTTCTAAGCATTTGCACAATGATTAACTTCTTGACTTTTGACACCATCCACCTTAAGTATAAACTGCTACGGTTCCTGCTTCATATAGAGAATCCGAGGAGCAGAGATATACAGAACCTGGTTGAGGTCTCCCAGCAGCTGGGACTCAGGAACAGAAATCCAGCCCAGATGGTCGGACTCTGTGACCTGTGCGTGTCACCAATGTGGCTGCAAATAAGTCATGCAAAGGGTGGAGTGGTGCCATTTCTGCCCTGCCTGTCTGCACTTTGGCCTGGGATGTCTGGGAGTCATCACTTTCTACTCTCTTCACCTGGTCAAAAGGGACTGCAGTGATGCCTTCCACTCCATCTGTCCCAGGTCACTTGCTGTCCTGGAGGCTTTCATAGCATAGTACTTCTGTTTGTTAGGACGTCTGACAGCTTTGTCAGCTTCTAGAGAGCAGGGACTTACAACTGTCTGGAAAACTTCAAGTAGTTCTAAATGATGTTACATTTACTCATGGCTCGCTTCATCAGTCACTGATTCAGGCCAAGATTGTTTTCCTCATTTACCTTCTCTTTGTGTTCCCCTACACTATTTAAAAAAAAAAATCAGGATTAAAAAAATTTATCTATTGATATGGATATGAGTGTTTTGTTTGCATGGACATCTGTGTACCCTGTGTGTGCTCAGTGCCTACGGAGTTCAGGATTGGGTGTCAGATTCCTTAGAACTGGGGTTACAGACAATTTTGAGCCTCTATGTGGTTTGGGGAACTGAATCCAGGTCCTCTTTCAGAGCAGCAAGTGATTTTCTTTTTTCAGATAGGAGCTCACTAGCTGGCATGGAACTCACTCCATAGACCAGGCTGGGCTTTAACTCACAGAGACCACCTCTCCTCTCCCCTCCTTTCTCCTCTCCTCTCCTTTCTCCTCTTCTCCCTCCCCTCCCCTCTCCTTTCTCCCTCCCTCCCTCCCTCCCTCCCTCCCTCCCTCCCTCCCTCCCTCCCTCCTTCCCTCCCTCCCTCCCTTCTTTCTTTCTTCCTTTCTTTCCCTGCCTCCCTCTCTCCCTCCCTTTGTCTCTCCCTCCCTCCATTTTTCTTTATTATTTCTTCTTTTCTTTATTGAGACAGGCTCTCTCCTTGAACTTGGAACTTGCCTGTTCCCCTAGACTGACTTATCAGTGAGACCTGCAATTCGCCTGTCTCTACCTCTCCAGCAGAGTTATCACAGTCACTGATATCCAGCTTTTGACATGAGAACGAAGTTGGGACCCCGTGCTCACATAACAAGTGGTACTCACTCACTGAGCTATCACTGAGCTCATCTTACTGTGTTTGTTGTGGTGATGGGGGCCAAACTAAGTCTTTGTCTTGCTAAGTGAGTGCCCTGCCCCCAGGATGCTGTTCAACCTCTTACTACTTTAGTTTTTCAGGGTTAGTTTAAATGCTTGCTGCAAACAGTGTCTTGATCTTCCCTAGAGGGCATTTTTGTCAGATCTTTTCACAGGGTGACAGGAAAGGAGTTCTCCTGCCTTCCTTCTTCTCTTTCTGCTAAGTGTTTGTATGGTGTGTGTGTATGTGTGTGTGTCTGCGCGCGTGTGTGTGTAGGTGAACTCATCTGTGTGTGCATGTGTAGAGGCCAAAGATTGGTCCGAGTGTCTTTCTACACCTTAAAATGTTTTTAAAGGTTTATTTTTATTTGTATGTGCATGTGTGTTTTCCCTGTATGTCTGCATGTGTATCACGTGCATGCCTGGTGCTTGCAGAGGTCAGAAGGGGGCATCATTATCCCTGAAACTGGAGAGATAGATGGTTATGAGCTACCATATGGGGGCTAGGAGTCAAACCTGGTCCTCTGCTAAGTAATAAGTGCTTTTACTATGGAACCATCTATCATGTGTAACTCGCCACGGGTGTGTGGGTTCCCATGGGTCTGTGAAATGAAGGTTAGAGACACATGAGAACTAACTTAGCCTCCGTGGTGGCAGGGGGCTCAGTCTCGGTGAACTGAAGCACTTTTCCATGCCTCTTGGTGTCTTTATTTTTTCCTATCTTTACACTTTAGCTAGTAGATTTCCATATCTCAAAACAAACTGAATGAGGTTTCCGAACATACAATGCCAGGTGCAAATTGGTTTTCCAGGTTTTCTCTAAACCAAGTTTTGCATGTGAGTTGTATCCATGGGAAACTCACAGACAAGATTCACATAAGGCAAGAAAAGGTAACACGAAGGATGGATAGGGGCTGAGTGAAGACTCTGGAGCCAGGCCAGATATATAGCATCCTCCAGCTTCTCCACCTTACACACAGGGTCTTTCAGTGGACCCAGAGGTCATTCACTGTTTTAGTCAGATTGTCTGACCAGTGGGACCCTTGGATCTGCCTGTCTCTACCTTCTTCCCTCCCTCCTGCCTGGGTTACAGGTGCATGGGATCTGAACTCAGGACCTAATGCTTGCATGGAAGGTAGGCACTTTACAGACTGAGCTGTCTCCCTCATAACTGAAAGTCATTAACCTAAGAAATCCTAACTGTTTGAGAATATGTTTAATTGTATTTGAATATTGCACAATGTATCAAAACATCATTTGGTACTCCATTATTCTGTACAGTTTTATGTCTTTGTATCAATTAAAAACAAATTTCATTTAAGAGAGGCCATGAGTTTGAGAGTGAACTGGGGGGGGGATTGTTTGATTACATTTTGATTTTTAAAAATTGCAAATATTTACATAAAATATTTAATAAAGAAAAACAAAAGTAATAAAAGTAAGCAAAACAATTTGTCAATACTTTGATTTTGTATCTCCTGAGCTATGATGAGAATAAGCTCAGTTGTTAGGATTGGGTTTACTCAGTGGTAGAGCACTAACCTATCACGTGTGCAGTCTTGTGCCGCAGCTTTACTACTGTGAGTGTAACATGCACTCATGTGTACACAGACTCTCTGCTTAAGTCTACAGGTTATTTAGTTTGTTTTTTGAGAGAGCGTCTTGCCATGGCTTGGTTTTCACTGTGTAGATAAAGATGGTCTGGTACTTTTGGTAATCCTCCTGCATCAGCCTCTCAAATACTGGGATCACAAATGAATACTCCTACATCAGGCTGTGTACATCACTCAGTTGTTTGACTTCCTTGCCCGATTTTTCAGATCAGGACCCTAAAAGAGCTCCTTCAGAGCAGGGCTGTGCACGAGGTGTTGCACAGAATCCTCAGCTGGCCCCTCTGCCCAAAACTAGAATGTTGTTCAGATCCCACCTCATGCCATGGTTACATTAACTTGTGGTGGTCAGGATTTAGAAGATGTATTTGTGGGTATAAATCAGCTGATTTTGTTTAATTTAGAAGAGATGGCCTGTGTGGATATAATCTACTGACATAAACTTTCCTTTGCTAAGTGATCATAGGCCAAGCAAGAACTTGGATGGGTCTCCACCTGTCAGGCAAAGCCAATTCACTCTCTGAACTGGTGAACTAACAAGTGTTTAAGCATCTACACAGGGTAGATACTGAGGACACTATGTAGCTCAGTGGGTAGATGGTCAGCCTGGCATACCAGAGACTCTGAGTTCAATCCCATGGACTATCTCAAATAAGGCAGAGGAGGTACACAGACCTGTAATCTTAGCTCTTCCAGAGATGATAGCTGGATGTTAAGGAATCAGGCACACCTGGTCTTTAAATAATAAAAGGAAACTTTGATCTAAATATGATAATTTATTACACAGCAGTAGAATGTGAGTATTGGTGTTTATATCTGATAGATTGAATTAGGTAGATATTTTGTCATTAAAAACTGAGACAAGGGCTAGAGAGATGGCTTAGCCATTAAGTGTACAGGTATAAAGTGCTCTCCCAGAGGACTCCAGTTTGGTTTCCAGGACCCATATGAAGTAGCTCACAGTAGCCTGTAACTCCAGATCCAGGGGATGTGAGATTTCTGATCTCTGAAGGCTCCTGCACTCACGTGCACATATTCCCCACCCCTACCCAGCACATATATACATAATAAAATTGAGATAGAGGACCATCAATCTGATGACCTGAGTGGATCCCTGGAGCTCTTGTGGTGGAAAGAGTCCTGAGTCTCACAGCTGTTCTCTGGCCTCCACATTAGTGGGATGACAGTGTCTCCCTCCAATATAAATATGTTCATAGAAAAATAAGATAAATTGTTTCTGAGGTGCTGGCCTCAGTCTCCAATGCTTCATCATGTCAATCTTGCATCCTCTCTTGGGGCTACTCTCCAGTCTATGCGTTTCTTTTGTTTGTTTTGTTTTGTTTTCTGTTAAGGGCCTTGCTATGTAACTTAAGCTGGTCCCAGACTCTTGGGCTCAAGCCATCCTGCTGTATTGCATTAGCCTCCTCACCAACCACCATGTCAGCTTACACCCCGAGTTTTGGTAACTGTGAAATTGCCACCTGAATTATGGTGTGTGATTTGACTCCCAAATCACTTTAAACACCTTTGCAGTATATTTCACTTTCAAGTGTCAATTCTTTTTAAAAGTAATAAAAAATTTTATGTGTATGGGTGTTTTGTGTGCATGTTCTCCTGTGCACTGCATCGCTATGTGCCTTGGTGCCCAAGGAATCTAGAAGAGTCTTGCTTCCCTAGAACAGGAATTACAGATGGCTGTGAGCCACCATGTGGGTGCTGAGAATGGAACATGGGTTCTTTGGAAGAACAACCAGAGCCATTAACCCGCACTGTATTGTCGGTCCCCCAAGTGTGAATTCTTAGCACTATAAATTAGAATTACATACTCTTGGCAATTTGAATGTCATCATGTGCTCTTTGTGTGTGTGACTTGCTGTGCATGGGGGCAATAAGGTTAAAATTTATCTTAAAAGACTTATTTTAAGTGTGTGTGTGTGTGTGTGTGTGTATGCAATACATGTGTGCACACATACACAGAGGCCAGAATGTTTCATTCTCTGGTACTGGAGTCACAGGTGGCTGTGAGCCACCCCCACATGTGTTGGGAACCTCTTTGCTAGAGGTTAGTATTTTTAATTCTGGAGCCATCTCACCACTTCCGCATCTTCTGTTTCTTGAGATGGCGTTCTCCCCTGTTTAGGATGACTTAGACCTTCTGGGCTCAAGTGCTCATGTGTATGCCTCAGTACCCATCAGGATTCATAATTTCATTTTACACAGTTATCTCTTAACAGTAGCTGAGAATTTTATCCTGTGGACACATAATGATGATCTGTTCAGTTTTTCTATTGATGGAGTTTTAAAATTATTGGTTGTTATGAATTATGATGCTATGAATATTCATGTACAACTCTTTGTGTGCCTGTTTATGTGTCTTTTGATAAATATCTCACAATCTAGTGAGATTCCTGGGTTGTAGAATGTGTGTTTGACTTTATGAGAACTTATTAAACTTCCCTCTAGAGTGCTTGTACCAGTGTGCACTCCTAGCGACACGAGTGTGCTAGTCATTCCCATGCTCACAGCACTGGTACTGTCAGTCTTTCAAAAGGTAGCTATTTGTCAGCCATGTCTTCCTGAGGACCTTTCTGTTTGCACCTTGCAGAAACAGCTCACTACATGCCCGTCACACTGAGTTCTCTCTCAGCCTCTAGTGTCTCTGTCTTCTCTGTGCTTCAGGTCACTGTTTCCTGACATACAGGATGTGGGAATCACACAGGAGTTTTCCAGAATTCCCAAGCCCAAGTCCCATGAACATACTGTCCCTTCTTCCCCAGGATGGAATATAGGTTTATGCAAGTTGAGAAATTCCCTCAATGATGTACAGCCCTAACCAAAGCCATTGCCCAGCTTCTACTTACTCCAGCAGGGGCCTCTTGACCACTGTCACAGTTTCTCTTCCCATTGCTGTGCTAAGACAGAAAAGCGACTTAGGTGTTTATCCAGGCTCACACTTGAGGGGTACAGTCCATCATGGAGGGAGCTAAGGTGGCAGGAACTTGAATCACCGGTCACATCACATCCACACTCAGGGAACAGAGAATGGCGAATGCATGCTGTTACTCAGCTCCATCTCTCCCCACACACAGTGCAGGGCACACTGCACAGGGAATGGGCCCCTCACAAGTAATTTGATTTACCCATGTCAATTTCTGTAACGAGACAATCCTCACAGACACTCTCGTAGGTTAGCCTTCATAGATGATCTCACAGGTGTGCCTGGGGCTTGTCTCCTAGGTGACTCTAGATTCTCTCAGGATGACAGTTGACCCTGACCACCACAACTACCCATTAATAGCATTGGCAGATTTAACGTTACCTGTGTTTGCATTCCTTTGCAGATCAATTCAATGTGAATGAGGTCTGGGCATATCTAACTACTCCTCAGGGATTCCAACATATATCCATATTTTCCCGATTTCCATTGGATTTTTCTGTACTCTCCCTCTGTGTTTTGGGGATCAAAGACAGAGCCTCACGCTCCTGGGCAAGTACTGTGTTCCTGAACTGTGCCTCACCCCTTATTTCTCTGTGTACGTATGGTATTTGTCCCTTTCAAATTTTGTTTTATTTTCTGTGTCTTCTGAATTAGGGATTTTTGTTGCCTAGAGAAAGGACCCAATCTGAGAAGATAGAGATTTTCTGTACCTTTCAGAAATACCTAAGTTAGTCACCAGGAAAACATTGTCTACCACACAGCTGTGTGAAGTTGCTTATGATGAAGGGTGACCACGATGAATGTAATGGAGGAATCGTGCTACTTGGTGTCCATTTGTAGGCATAGCATTGGGACTAAGATTTATATGAGTACATATGGTAGAGTAACAGGAATGTGTCGGAGACACATCTGATGAGAATTGAGAATGGTGAAGAAGTAAGAATATGCTTGACATATAACATATGTGTAGGTGAAAAAAATTTTAAAAAATACATTAAGGGGGCTTTAAGGTCTGGTGCTCATGCCTTTAATCTTAGCACTTGGGAGGCAGAGGCAGGCAGATCTTTGTCAGTTTAAGACCAGCCTGGTGTACATAGTGAGTTCCAGATCAGCCAGAGCTACACAGGGAGACTCTGTTTCAAAAACAAACAAACAAACACACACACACTCAAAATAAGTCTAAAACAAAGAAATCAATGTGCTGAGTGTGATGAGCTGTTTGCATGAGCATTTATTAGGAGGGAGGCACCATGAGTTCCGGGAAGAGATAGGGGCTTGAGGTACACATGCAGGAGCCATCTGCAGACGCCTTTGGAGCTGAGCAAGGGGTGGGCACACGAAGCGTCTGACACCTGACTTGTGTCAGGATGCTGTGTGTTGGTGGTGGATGCAACACGAATGACCCAAAAAGAAGAGTTGCTTGTGGTCGTAGATGGTGCGAGGGTGACATAGCCCTTTGGATCCAACAAGTGGCAGTGGCTTCGTGGTTCTTCCAGTGTCTTGGGTATGGAAATGGGATAGGGGAAGGGCCGGCCACACAAGTATTGCCGTTGTTTGCCAGGGAGGAAAAGGAGATGCCAGGGTAGCACTTGATGGAATTACTACACGGATCTTATTCAGGTCAGAGGTTTAAGAGGACAGGCAGGAAAGGGTCAGGAAGTGCTGGAGACAGTTAAGTGTGAGGCAACATGTGGAGATTTCTGAGCTGAAAGCTGCATTGCTGCCTTTGAGTGGCTGGAGCCACTTGGGTAGAAGGAATTGTTTACTGTGATGGAAAGGACCAGAGAGGCTCTTTGTTCCTGTAATCCCTCCTCTCTTAGAGGACTGTAAACAGCTCTTTCTGGGCAGCTCAGGGCTTGGCTTGTTGCTTGCACGTATACTTTGTCAATAAATGTGCAATGCATTTAGCTAATTCCTAGACAACTACGGCAGAGAGCTACTGTACACTACTCAGCAGTAGGCTCACTCTGGCCCCCCATCCAGCAGTTGTCGTCTTCTACCTGTAAGGAAGACATTGTCTAGGTGGTACCAGGTAGGCATGTGTATCAGTGTAGAGTATTTGCCTAGCGCATGCAAGACCTTAGCATCCATCCTAAGCATGGCAAAAGCAGAAACAAACAAAATACAGAAAACCCCACAAAGTAGCATCAGGGATATGTGATATTTTATTTTGAACATAGGGAAAATTTACAAATAACTCAGATTTGGCGTTAGTCAGGCAGTTTTAAATAACCCAGAATAGAACTACTGAAGGAAAATACACACAGAATTTCTTTGAGCTGGAAATCCCTGAGAGAAATCCCTGAGTACAAGAACTCCAGAATAACTGTCTTGGAAGGCCCGTTAGGCACGGCATGAGAACAAACACTTATTATCCAATAAACCCCTGATTAGCAGGCACAGGTGGGGGTCCGTCTTGAAGAGAGAATCCCTGAGAGCACATTGGCCTTTCCTTCTGTTGCTGGGATTCATCCCAGGTGGGAAAAGTAGGTTTCTGAGGCTGTTGAAAGCCCAGGGCTGGGAAAGAACCCCCTGCAAGTGTCCCACATTCCCAGGGGAGCACCAGTGCCACGCTCTCTAGGATGTAAACAATGCCTTTGGCTTGAGTGACTGTGTATGGTGGACCAGACACACCATAGCAGAGGCCAAGGATTCCTGAGAGTGCAGGGCAGTCAGGGAATGCACAAGCCGCTGGGCCTGGTGGCCTGAGCTGTAATCTCAGCAGGAGGGAGATTGTAGAAACTGTTATTGTGATATTGAAGCCTGTTCAGGTCACATGCTAAAACTCTGTCTCAAAAAAAAAAAAAAAGTCAAAAAAAGAAGCCAAAGAAAGGGCAAACAATGCACAGGCAGAAACACTGCAGAAGGGTAGTTGGAGGCTGGTCCTGGATCTCCAGGAGCGGGGTGGAAATGAGGAAAGCCTGTTGCTAGTTGTTGAAGCCGAGGACAGTTTTTGTTAGAGTTTAAAAGCAAAACAGCAAGGCAGACAAGCTGGAAATCTCAGCATCAGCATGGAGAGGGGTTGGAGGGGAGGAGGAATGGCTGGCTTGTGAGTCAGGCAAGAGTTCTGCTGGCAGCTGCACAGGATGGGGGCAGGAGAGCTACAGGGAGAGAGCAAGGAAGCCCAAAGTTTCAGAGAAATATTATGTAGGCTCTGGCAAGTGTTCAACAATAAAGGTGAAGACATGGAGAAAAAAATGTCAGGCTTTTCTGAGGAATTCAGGGAAGTAGGAGGCTTAGATTGACACTAGGCTGTGGTTGTGCAAGTAATTTGTATTGTTATTCATTTATTTATTTTTAGTTTGGAACTCTTGATCAAAAGAGCTTGAGAGGCCAAGGGAGCCGGAGGTGCAGTGGCTTCTTGCCCCTGAGGCAGACCTATCAGCTCACACACTGAGCCAAGTCAGCAGTTAACAAAAATTCAAATAGTGGGTTGTCTTACAGAGAAGAAAACTCCAGTATCTCCAAACGTGGCTTCTTTAGAAACAATCTCAATGCTCCACGAAGGGTATCTTTCTGTTCTGTTATCAGATTCCAGGAGACTGTCAGTTCACCAGCCCTGCTTTTCTGGACTACTTCCTGGTAGAGGCTAGAGATGCTGTCTTTGCACCTGCCCTCTGCGTTAGGATGCTGCCAAAGAGCTTTGCTAGCTGCTTTGAGTGGGTTTTCTGGAGAAAGGCTCAGAGGTGGGCTCAGGTGTAAATGCACAACATACAGAGACCCTGATGCCTCAGCCAGGAAAGCATGACAGTTGTCGGCGTGGAGATTTCCCGAGACCTCTGGCTGAGACTTGATCTTCCCGTGTACGATGGCTTCACATCAGGCTTTAAAGACGTAGGAATGCCCATTTCCTGCTTGTCCTTTGTTTTTTGGCATTAGCAGTTAGGTGATGTCCAAGGTTATGGGAATTCAAGTCAGACTGTGCTAGGACAGGACTGGAGCTGGGGAGAATAACTGTACTCTGTAAACAAGCCATGGCTAGGGGAGTGAAGGGTGGGCAGCTTTGATGCCCTTTTCTCAGCCAAATTTAAATTCCAAGAAAGGTTGGGTTTCCCCTAGGCTCCACAAAATACATTGTTTCTTCTATTGATACTGAAGATGCTGCCGCCTGGAGCTGTGTGTGTGTGCGCATACACACATGTGTTTCCTCATCTCATGGTACAGAGATCTCCTAGTGAGGATGAGATTCTGGAAATGCATCATTGGTGTAGCCAGCATGACAGGCCATGATCACTTCTTTTTTACTTCTGAATAAACTGTTTCTGTGGCTCTTGGAGATGGGGAGGCTGAAGTTGGTGGTTTGTGTGTCTGGCCGTTGATGTTCAGGATGGTGTATGCCACATCATCCACCTGAAAGTATGAGTGTTGGTCAGTGACATCAGTCCTGCAGGTCAGAACCTCACCTTACTGGTGATCTAGACCACTGTGCTGTGGCCTCTGTGCCGGGTGAGCCATGGGAGAGGACACACGTCACTCACTGCCTGACAGTCTGATGTGTGGTCACTAGAGGAGACAGGTTGAGGAAGAGGGTGAGACAGCCGTGGGGACAGAGGAGGAATCAACAGAGACATCCACATGGGCCACAGAACAGTATGCAAGGATGTGAACCATCCTGACCGCCACTGCTATTTGTTGGGAAGTGACAGCAAAGTGTGTTTGCGGGGTGGGGGTAGTTGTGAAGTAACTTAGCTTGCCTGCTGCTTACGAGTGTGGTCAACCTGCGAGAGTTCACACTGTGAAAGTGTCCTTATTATTTAAAGCACTCTTCAGTCTATGCCTGTACTTGGTTGAAAGGCTACAATGATAAAAGTTTGGTAAAATTGTTATATAAGAAGAAATAGGGTCTCAGACTCATTAGAATGTAATCCATCCTTTTTATGGTCAGAGCAGGTTCAGATCGGAAGAGAAAGATGTGCTGTTGTCTCTGTGTGCACAGTGCTGTGCATGTGTCAACTCGTTTATTCCCTTGAGTCTCTTTTTTGAGGTGGGCAGAATGCCCATTTCACAGGTGACAAAACTGAGGATTAAAACATTTAAGTTCCTTGTTAAGGGCCACAGAATACAAGGAATCGTGGTCAGGAATTAAGCACTGGGTGGGGAATTTTCCAAACACACACTCTTGCATTATACTCACAGGGCTCACTAACCAACCTTTGTTTGCTGCAGCCCTAAGGAATGCAGACCCAAGCTGAATTTCACAGTTATGTCTCCAAGAATACTTCATTCTCAGCTTGGTGTGGTGGCATGCATTTGCCATCCCAGCGCATGAGAGGCTAAGGCAGGAGGATGGTCACGAGTTCAAGGCCAGCCTGGGTTACATAGTTCAAGGGTAGCCATGGCTGTTCAGTGAGACCCTCTCTCAACAAACAAGCACACAAATCAAAACAATACAGACAGCACACATTCTTCAGAGACATTTCCACGAGCAAACAGCTAGTGAAAGTGGCAGTGCTTACCTCATTAGGAGAGTTGTCAGAGGGGCCCAGATCTAGGGAAACAAGAGAGAGTTGTCAGTGCACATAAGTGCAAAGCTGACTGTAGGTTTCCTGACTTTTGGCAGGTGGCAGGGGTTGCAGGGGGAGGTGGCCATGGTCAGTCAGGAATTAGCTTCCCTCAGAGGCTGCTCAGACCCACTGTGTTTGTATTAGAGGAGGAGCAGGATAGAGCCTTCTGTTTGCCCAGTTCACAGGATGCCCAGAGGTGATTCTCAGCAGCATGCGCCAGTGGCAAGGGGAACATAGAGGCCACAGCACCCAGATATTCCATAAGACCAAAAAAGTCTCCCCAAAGGAGATGTCTACGTCTATAATCGAGGCAGGAAGGAAGGCATCAGGAGACCCCTGGAAACGTGACTTCTTTAGTCCTGCCTAGTCTGGTGGAATGAGCTTCTCAGGGCTCTCTCAGGCAACTCCTCTGTAATTAGGAAGGCTATGATTTATGGGATCCTCAGTGCAGGGAAGTGCAGATCCCTTCTGCAAACATGCAGAAATGAAGGTGTGGTCTTTGAGCCCAGGATCCCCTGTCAGCACAGGATATGTGGCAGAAAGCCAGTTCTCATTCTGTGAGTGGCTTTACTTACTGTGGTTGGAGGCTGAGGGTTTGTGCTCTGTGAGATCGCGCTGGTCAGTTCCCCTAAATAAATATCAGACACTGTGACCACTCTTCCCACACAAGGGGCCTTTGCTCCTGCAGTCGGGGAGGATGCTGTGGGCAGCTCATTCCTGGGCTCCTTGTTGTCACTGAAGCTCCATCACCCCATTCTTGGTGCTGCCTTCCCTCCTGAGGCCTCGTTCCTTAATCTAGAGCTGTCCTTTGTCCCTGCTAGTGCTGTCCTTTGTCTTTGCTGGACTCTGAATCTGCTCTACTTTGTCCCCTGGTCCTGCGACCACACCCAGTGTTGGTGTTTTACTATGAGCTGTATCCCTGGTGTGTAGCTCTCTTATCTTTGATGCCTTGCACCTGTCTTATGTAACACCTGCCCCGTTCTGTTTTCCAAGGATGGTTCTGTTTGTTTTACTACTCACTATTTTCTTTGTTTCTCTCTTTCTCTCTCTCCCTCTCTTTCTTTCTTTCTTTCTTTCTTTCTTTCTTTCTTTCTTTCTTTCTTTCTTTCTTTCTTCCTTCTCTCTCTCTGTCTCTCTCTCTCTCTCTCCTTCCTTATTTCTGTTTTTTTATTTGGGGGGGAGTGTTGAGTCGTAGCTTCTCTGTGTAGCCCTGGTTGTCCTGGAACTCACTCTGTAGACCAGGCTGGTGTTGGAGTCACAGAGTTCTGCCTGCCTCTACCTGTCTAGCACTGGGATTAATTTTGTGCTCCACTACCACCTGGCTTTTTTCTACTCATTTTTTTTTTGACCAAGAGGACTTCAATGCTTCTGTTAATTCATCTTAGGGTCCCTTCTCCCTATAACCCGCCCCCCAGCCCCGCTGCTGCTGCAGTCAGAGGGACATGCCACCTGTATCTTCCTGCTGCTTCTTGGATTTCCTCACTTTCCTTTCTTCTTGGACCTTGACTTCCTGTCTGAAGAATAAAGGTATAATTCAACCTGTTCTCTATCTATGTGGGAATGGACTCCACGAAACAAGAGTACAGTGAGCATGAAGACAGGGAGGCTGAACCCACAAGATCAGTGCTGAGAAGCAGAGAGTTAGGAGAGAGGCAAAGAGATCCAGCTCAGAGGCAGAGGGAGAGAAGTCCTTGCCCACTCCCAAGCATAACACTAAGAGCTGGAGAACACAAAAGAGGAACAACTGTCCTACCCGCCAGTCTTCCTGAAATAAAAAAAGTATGCCAGGGCTGCTATCAGAGTCACCCCAGCGACAGATCCAACGACGATGCCGGCAATTGCACCCCCCGAGAGGCCAGAACTCCCTTGTGTTGGGTCAGCTGTCAGGGAAGGAAAAGACAAGAAGGAATGAAGTAAAATGTTTTCCAGTGGTGTGCCTGGGGAATTCTTAGCATGAGATGAAATTATTTCCATTTAAAGGATGAAAAAAACTGAGGCTTAAAGTGGTTTGTAAAAAGTACTTGAATCTGTATAATTGATCAGAGACAGACCTGGCTACCTGACTTCACAGCCAACACGAGTGGTAGGAATAATTGACTTCACAGCCAACATGAGTGGTAGGAATAATTACAACTAACGTTTATTTTGCTCCTCCCCTCTCTCTCTGTTATTTTGCCAAAAGTTATTGATTATTATATTAAGTCTTTAAAACCTACAATGAAGCAGGTGAAGGAGGTGATATAAACTAGAACCCTAGGAGGCTGAGGCAGGAGAGTTGTGAGTTTGAGGCATGTCTGGGTGATAAAATAAGATCCAAGCTAGTGGTGGGAGGGAAATAAAGAATAGAATGAGCATGAACAAACAGACTAGAGTAACAGTAGAGAAAACTGATGCACCGAATGTTGGCTCTTCAATATTGCTAACCTTTTCCCACATTAACTTTGGAAAAAAGAGATGGCTATTTCTAAAATTTGAGACCTTACCATCCATTCTCAAGGATAACAAAATTTCAAGAGAACTTAATAGTTATGAGCTAGCTGTTGGGTGGCTGAGATGCAGCAGACTAATTCCTGGAAACCCTGATGCTTTAGAGACAAAAAGAAACAAAATAGATTAGATGTATATCTAGTAAGATTGGATAAAAACATTTGACAACATTTCACAGACTTAATGACAAAAACACTGACACTGGGTAGAAGTCCAGCTTAGTCTAACAAAGGCCACACATGGAAACCCACAGCCAGCATCATATTCCGTGGGGACACTGGCAGCTTTCCCTCTGAGATCAGGAAGCACACAGGATGCTGCTGTGACCACTTCTGTTCAAGAGACTCTTAGGACACATACCACACAGAACAATCAGGCTAGACAATGAAATAAAAGGTGCCCGATTATAAGGTGGTAAAATACACATCTGCGAAGACACGAGCTTGTTTGTAGAAAATCCTTCTACGAAAGTTCTACGGAAACTCTCAGAACTAAATGAGCAAAACTAGCAAAATTGAAAAAAAAAAAAAAAACAACTAGCAAAATTGTTGGACAACAAAGTGAACGTGCCCAGATGAGCTGTATCTCTGTATACTAATATTGACCGTGAACAGTTAGATTTCCTTTTCTTCCTGTCAGTAGTGGAGCTTGAACCTAGGGCCTCATGCATGCTAGGCAAGTGTTCAATTACTGAGCAAGAGCCCCAGTCTTAACAAAGTATTTTATTTATGAGCTCACCAAAAAGGATAAAATACTTAGAATTTACTCCACCAAAGATATAAAAGATTACACCCAGAAAACTACCAAATAAGAGAGATGAAAGAAGACAAGCAATGAAAGCCAGTGGGGTTGATCAGTGGGAAAATGTCATCTCATTATTGCTGTTTTGCAGTGCTGGGGATCGAAACCCGGGCCTTATATGTGGTGAACGATGCTCTATTGAACTATAGTCCAAGCTATGCCTTTTAATTTTGATTTTGAAACAGGACGTCACTAAATTAATCAGGCAGGCCTTGAATTGACTATGTTAGGTACTCTTAGAACTTTGGTACCCTTGCCTCTCAGCTTCATGAGTGGCTGTAATTACAGGCATGACCAGGTTGCCTAAAAGACTTTTTTTTTTAAAAGATAAATAACAATATTACTGAAAGTAATCGATAAGTTCTATGCACATCAGATCAAAACCCCAGTATAGAAAGAGAAAAGTCCATTCTAGCTGTCCTGGAACTCACTATGTAGACCAGGCTGACCTCAAGCTCTCAGAGGGCCACCTGTCTGCTCCTAAAGTTGGTGTTGGAGGTGAGTGCCTTTAAAGTATCTTAACAAAAAAGAATTAAATTTCAGGACATCTTTAGTGATTTCATAATATTAGTATAAAGCTAAAATAATCAAAATAAAGGAAGACATACAGATCAGTGAAGTAGAATTGGAAAGCCCGGAACTGCTCATGCACACTGGCCAATGATTAGATTAAAGATTAGTTGTTACTATGAATGTGTTTGTGGGGCACAGTTTTTGCACATATATTATAATGTGTTGTCAGTCCCGAGCAGGTAACACATCCATCACTTCATTTACCATTTTCACATTTGTTAAGGACATTTGTCTCTGCTGGCTCCTTTGTCACACAGGGTTGTCCTGCTGAGTTACAGGACTTGGAAGGCATTCTCGCTGTCCAACTGCACCTCTGTGACCAGATGAGTTTTGATCAGGATGCTAAGATTGTTCTATGATGGAAGAATGATCTTTTAAACAAGAGATGTTGGTGATATCCAGGCAAAAGAATGAAGTTAAGCCTTCAGCTAACATCATATAAAAGTCAACTCTAAATGGGCCACAGATCTAAAATGGATCAGAGCTGAAACCCATCAGACTTTCAGGAGACAAGGTGAAAGAGTCTTGAAGCTGAACTTGTCCTGGTTTCTTTGTTATGATGCCAGATGCATAGGCAGCAACAAAATAGATAAATTGGATTTTAGCAAAATTGAAAATGTGCATCAGATGATGTTATCAGTCATGTGACCCAGCAGGTCTTTGCAGCATTTTTCACAATAATCAAGGACACTAAATGTCTGTCTGTGGATGAGTAACTAAAGAGAATGTGATGTCTATTCTCATGGTTGTGCTGTTAAACCTTTTAAAAGAAGGTGGTTCTGTCAATGTGGTTATGTGAAAGATCCTAGAGTACATGATGCTGAGTGAGATAAACCCTGCACAGAAAGGCAGATGATCTCTTTCAGGAGAATCTCACAATCTCTGCAGACAAAGAGAGAAGAATGAAGGTTACCAGAGACTGAGTGGCAGCAGGAGGGAATGGAGGGTTGCTGGCCAAGGGCACAAGCATTCAGATAGACCAGAAGGTTAAGTTTTGAGAGGTATGACACAGCAGGCAGATTATAGTCCACTATAATGGATTGTGAAGAAATGAACAATAAATTTCAAATGTCTTAGCATAAAAGAATAAGGGAAGTAACAGATGTGTTAAATAATTTGAATTAATTCTTCTCAATTATATCTAGATATTGTTTTTCTTAAATGTATTCCATTATCACATCAATTTAAAAGCCATTAGTAACAATAAACAAAGAACTATACCAGGAAGTGAAAAGTCCACTTCAGAACGGCAGACAATACTTGTAAATAAACCATCTGACAAGAGGCCGATGTTCAGAGTGTGTAAGAAACTTCAACATAGCAAACAAACAACCCAGCTGAAATACAGAGGACAAGAGTAGGAATGTATGGACTTGATAGAAAGTGTGTGCATGACCAAGAGCACAGGGAAAGAGGCTCCACTTCACTTTTCAGTCACTGACCAAAGGAAATCAAAGTCACAATAAAGCAGCACCCACGTCTCTTAGGATGCACACCATTAAAATCACAGACAGGAAACAAGAGAGTTGGAATATATAAAGATATTAGAGCTCTGGGGCATTGCTCAATGGGAGGGTAAAATATAACCATTAGACACGGCACTGTGGCTCCTCAAAAGAGTAGATAATTGCATTCAACTCAGTAACTGAATCCAGGATTGTAGGGGTGGGATAGATTACGAGAAGTTTTGTAAATGGACAATGATGGTGTTTACACAGCAATATGAATATATCTTCTTCCACTGAGCTGTACGTTTCAGAACTCTACAATGGCAGATCTAAAAATTAAACATAATTTCTGTGTATCGGTATTTTGCCCTGTATGTTTCTGCACCACATTGACACTTGGTACCTGAGGAGGACAATAGAGGGTACTGAATTCCTTGGAACTGCAGTTACACACGAGATTGACATGCATCCCTTACCAAGCTGACTTTATTTGAATCTTGAGCCATATTTTTCTCCTGGTGACTTTTACCCGTTTTCCACACTGCTAATAAAGAATGTGCTCCACCCCCAATACTGTTGGGTAAGAAGGGAGGGGAGGTCACTCACCTATTATGTCCAGCTGGATGGGGTCACTCCTCTCAGAACTGACTGGATTGCAGACTTCACACTGATACTCCCCAGAATCCTCCCTGCTGACAGGGTCTATGCTGAGGGTGCTGTTGTTCAGGGACAGCTTCATTCTGTCCGAGAGCACCAGACTCTGGCCATTGAAGAGCCAATGGATGGAGATCCCGGTGTCGTTTGAGGAGCAGGTCAGGAATACAGAGTCAAGTTCTTTGACTGTGGTGTTGATGACTTGGATGGAGGGCACAGTCACTGGCTCTGTGGATAAACAGTGGAGGGAACAGCTGAGAGTCCTTCATCCTCAGAGATCTCAGCCAGCTCACAGGGCACACAGAATGACATGACCCTCTGGAAGATCGCATGTTTGGGTTCAAGATACAATCTGTAAAGAGAGAGCTGAATCTTCCTCCTACCCAGATCACCCACAGTGACCCTCGACTCATGGTATGTGTGCAGGATCCACACTAAGAGACCCTTCAGCCCACATGTCCACAAATCTCATGGTGGGACAATGTTTTTCCCATTGATTTTTGTGCAAATTCTTGCTCACACTTTCTATGAGTGTGAAGAGTCAGGTCCCTCTATTATAAAACAGCCTTCTATTTCTTTTTCATTAAATAATGTGTCATGGGGTTCAGATGGCCTAGCTAATCTTGAAGGTGTTGAAGCCTACACCTCAGGGCTGAGAGAAATCCCAAACTAAGGAATTTATCATTGAGCCGGTCAGTGGTAGCACACCCCTTTAATCCCAGCATTCAAGAGGCAGAGGCAGGCAGACCTCTGTGAGTTTGAGGCCAGCCTGCTCTACAGAGCATGTTCTAGGCAGGCACCTAAGTTACACAGAGAAACACTGTCTCGAAGAACCAAAATAAATAAATAAATAAATAAATAAAAAAGAATTTCTCTCTGAAGAGAAACACATTTTCTGCTGCATGGAGATAGATTAAATACTACAGAGAAGGCATGAATGGTCACAGAGTTGACCACAGCCTGCCACTCTAATCCTCAATACTTATTTTTTTTGAGACAGGGTATCACTCTACAGTCCTGGCTAGCCTGGAACTTGCTATGTAGACCAAGCCGGCCTTAAACTGAAAGAGATACAGCCTCTCAAATGCTAGGACTAGGGTCCTTCATCCTTGGAGCTCACCACAGATTATCTGGACACTTTCTTGTGCACTCCTCTGCATGGAGACTCGACAGAGGTGTCTCTGTTCTCCAAGCAAGTGCACTTTACTGTTCTCAGCAGTCACCTCCTGTGCTGGTGGCCAGACACAGTTCAGAGCCAACTAACCTGAAGGCCACCTTTCCACTTTCCCGTTCCTGACATCAAGGGCTCTGATGTACATCAGTGACTTTTTATTTTCCTTTTTTTTTAAAAAAAATTTCTTTTCTTTCTTCTTTTTATTTTTTGTTGAGGGAGGGTCTCACTTGGAAGTTTGACTGACCTGGAATTGGCTGTGTAGACCAGGTTGACCTTGAACTCATATTGTTTACCTGCCTCTCACTCCTTAGTACTGGCATTAAGGGTGTGTACCACCACACTCAGTCGACTTTGTTTTCTTTTTGTTTTTCTAGACAGGGTTTCTCTATGTAACAGTTTTAGCTGTCCTGGTAATAGCTCTCATAGATTAGGCTGGCATTGAACTCACAGAGATCCTCCTGCCTCTGCCTCCTGAGGGTTGGGTTTAAAGGCATGTACCACTACCACCCGGACCAACATTTGTTTTTTTAAAACTTGAGAAGAGTAAGGGAGAGAGCATTATCAGTGACATGGTTTACCGGAGTCAGAACCAGACTCTCAGGTGCCTTCTCCACTTTCTCTTCCCCTCCTGCAGAAGTCAGAGCTCAGCCAGTCACCCCTGAGACAGGAGCAGAGCACTGAACTGCTGGTCTCCATCTGTGGGGAGGGAGTTTCCTCCTCACATTTGGAGAAAAAGAATGTGAGCATAGTAAAGCCCTGGGTGTTCCTCCAAGTCATGGAGGTCATAAGAGGAAAATGGAGGGGACAGGAAGGTCTGTGTTAGTGACAGAAAGAAATCTTGACCTTAAGGTTCTCCCTCCCTTGGAAAGTCCCTCCCACAACCTGAGGTCTCCAAGGCTGGGAGAAGCTCCTCCTCACATTCCAAGCTCCATCCCTATCAGCCAGGAGAAGTCAGAGCCTTAGGAGAAGATCAGACATAGGGATGGAGCAGGTTGCTTAGGGGATAATGGGATTCTGCTTGTTTCCATTACATGAGCTACAAATTAAATTCTTCTGCATCTTCCCAGAAAGTCAGAAGACTCCACTCCAAACCTGGTGCTGATATTTCAGAGATCCACTTACCAAGGACTGTAATGTTCTTGACTGTGGTCTTATTGAGGCCAGTGACAGAGTTATTGACGAAGCAGGTATAGGATCCACTGTTATTAGTAGTGATGTTGGGGATAAAGAGCTCTTGGGAGGATGACAGGAGCTCTCCATTGACAAACCAAGAGTACAGTGCAGGTGGGTTAGCGGCTGAGTGGCAGGAGAGACTGAGGTTTGTCCTTGAACGAAAATAAGTATTTGAGGGGGATATGATCGGGACATCTGGACCATCTGGAACAAACACAACAAAGGCACATGTGACATCAGCAGAGGGAAGGGAAATCCTTGTCTGCTCAAGGCCATAGTATCTCTGAGCTGTGCTATAACCTCATCTGAGCAGGTCCCGCCCAGAGCTGGGGTGCAGATTAGTAGAAGAGTATTCATGCAGCAGGCATAAGCCCTAATCCATCTCGAGCACAGCACACAAACATCCCCACTGCACACTCACGTGTGCACTGAGCCTGAGCTGTCCCCTATCTACATCACCCTGAGCCTCTCTAGGTAGGAGACATCCCATTCCAACTTAGTGCTGGGCCAGGAGTCCCTGGCTGACCTTGGGATCTGTGTGGTTCGTCTTTGTCACCAACCCAAGGGACCGAGTGTCCTAGCTCTAGCCGTTTGTATAGTCAGATGTAGCCAGGATGAAGCAGACAATACTCACAGGTAATGTTCAGAGTGAATGGGTCACTTCGGGAGGTGCTCACTGGGTTCCGGGTTTCACACTCATAGGGTCCTGTGTCATTCCTCCCAACACTGAGTAAAGTGAGAGTCCTGTTGTCTTCAGACAGCTTCAGCCTGTCGCCTTCTGAAAGGATTTGGCCATTTTTCCTCCACAGGTAGCTTGTAGTCTCTGTCTCAGGCTCACACCTTAATGCTACTGAGTCTTTACCCTCCAGGGGATTGGAATTGTTGCTTGTGATGCTGGGCTTGGGTAGCAGTGCTGTGTGTGCAGACAACAGAGAGAAGGTTGCCCTGAGTGATGCCTCTGATTCTTGCAAGGGCCTCTTTCAACAGAGATTGTCTACTATCTCCCCTCCAAACCCCATTCTCAAAGAATCAGGAAGGAAACAAATTACAGACAGATGGAGTAGCTGAGCTCTAGAGACAATGGGGCCTCCTGTGCTGTGTATGGGAGAAGCAAGGGCTTTCCCAGGAGGGAATTGAGCTGCAGTTTGTGGTGATGGACAGACTCGAGACTTGGAATCAGAGACCTCATGTTATCTCCTGGTCCTCACTGACACATTGCATGTCTTGGACACAATGTGTGAGTCCCTCCAGCTGCCCAGACCTCCACTGTTCAGTGAGGACCAGCGCCCTCCAAGCCTTTGCTGCTCAGGACTCCCTACAGATAGGTCATGATTAGTCTTCCCATTGAGCTTCCCTGAGAACCTGACAGCCCGTCAGAGATTCCACACAGATCAGGATCTGGCTGCCATTCAGGTCAGGCTGGACTTCGGCTGGGCCATTCTTGTCAGGAGTTTGGGATTTTAATGTTGATTGACAAGAATTAGGGAAACTTAAAAAGAAGCCTAAGTCTAGGAAATGATCTATAAGACTCAGGGGCACCTAATAGAGTCTCCATGGTGGGGAGGCTGGAGATGTGGCTGTGGACAGATAGCTTGTGCCACCCATGGCCTGTGTGACCCTGACTCAGTGACTGTTTCCTGTCTCAGTTTCCCTAGAATAGGACACAGGGTAAATGATCGTTGCTTGCAAGTTAACCTGAAATGTGAGCAATGACCTGACCTTCCACCAAACAGTATCTCTTACTATTTGCCTGCAGGAAATAATCCCTGGGCTAGAACCCCAGAGGCAAGGAGCTGCCATTTGTACACTTTTCTCCCATCTCTGTAGGGCTCTCCACCTTCCTGCGAGGTGTCAGGAGACCATCAGGACAGCTGGCTGGTTGTCTTTCATAGCCCTCCACCTATGCTGAGCACACTGAGTCTCAGGAGGAGAAGCCCAGGTGACCTGCCTCAGACATGGCTCTCACAGGCTGAGGGTCAGCAGGCTACCAGCCTACAATCAATCATTGTCCCCTGTCAGCTCCAACAGGAGGTCAAATTACAGCCCAGTCTATAAGCTTCTCAGGATTCCTGGTCCAGTCTGGGACGGAGTCTGGGAGCAAAATTTCTAGTGTTCATGTCTCTGTGATAATCTTATGGTTTCCTCAGCCAGGCCCTACCTGGATCCTGAAGGTTCTTTCTCAAATCCATGTTCATGATGAACTTCTAAGACCCTCGACAGAGTCTGACATGTCTGGACTAGTTACCTCACCCCCTCTCTCTGAGGGTGGATTCAAGTGAGGCAGCCTGATTTATTGCTGTTTCCTCCATTCTGTGTCCTTTACTAAATGCTTGAACCACAATGTAGGGACCATAACACAGTCATCCAGGACTGACAATTCTATGTGTGAAGTAGGATTCGGTCCACCCATGACCCAGAGGTTACAGAGAATTACTTACGGTGTACTTGGAACTGCACAGATGCATACCGATTATCAAAATTTTGCATTAGCATATGCAACATGTAGGCTCCTTTGTCATTCTTGGTGACATTCTGGAAGAACAGGGATCCATTGAGGTATATTGTCTCTCTGCCACTGTATGCTGGCCCTGGTACTTTTGTGCTATTGAACACATAAAATCGCGCAATTTCATTACTACTATTCACGGTTTCTCCCTTGTACCAATAAAAGACTTGTAGTGTCTCTGGCAGGTTGTGGACAAGAAGAAGAACATTTGCCCCCTCAGCAACATGGGGTGGAACTGCCTCCACAGTGACTTGGGCCTTGGTGGGAGAGCTCCAGTAGATCAAAAGTGAGGCTAAGAGGAAAGAGAGAAAAAATCTATCAATATTAGATCTTTGCATTTGGTAGAAATTGAGACCTGAGTGTGTTCAACTCTCAGCCTTGGTGTGTGTGTCGTATTGGGTGGAGGTCAGCATCATCACCCCCATTCCTCAGTACCCCTAAATCTTTCCACTGAATGAAACTGTTTTCTCGGGTGTCTGCACAGCCAACCCCTTACTCCCTCAGATCCCTCTTCACACTCAGAATCTTTGGTGAGTGTAGGCATTTCTTCTCTGACCTCCTCCTCTAAAGCCTTCATTTTCTGACCTTCCCAGCTGTTTCTTCTGAAGTGCTTGTCATTCCTGACCCCACCTTCTAGATGTCCTTGCTGCTCTGTCTTACTGCCCAGTAGCACTAGGACTCTGTGAGGACTAGTTTGATTTTGGTTTAAATCCCACTGCCTGGAACAGACTCAGATACCTGTGAGCAAATCACTGTCTCAGAGCCTGGAGTTTATGTGCAGGTTCCTCAGGGTTGTATGTATGAAATGACCCTGTTTACTGGCCCCAGTTTGAGTTTTACTTGGAGAGTCACCCTGACACAGTTGTGAGAGTCAGTCTTCAGGGTACAGAGGTCAGTGCTGGCAAACTTACAGTTGGGAAACCCCTGAGTTTTCCTCCCCACTTAACAATTTGCATTCACTGCCAGCTTCCTGTTGCTCTCAGGCTTCAAGCAGAAACCAGATGTCTCCTCAGGCACTGTCCCCCTCCCAGAAGACCCCATCCAGTCTCTGAGCTCCCCTGCTGTCCACACCACTAAGGAATGTCTCCTCACCTGCCAGCAGGAGTCCCCTCCAGGGTAGCTGCCCTTTGTGGAGAGGGGCTGAGGAGAGCTCCATGATCTCTGCTGTGGCGTAGGCTCTTCCTCTGGACAGGAGGTTTGTCTGTCAGGCTGCTGGCAAGCCTGGCTGCTCTGGTGTCTGCTCTGTTTTTCTTGCCAGATCTGAGCCTCCTCTCAGAGGAGGAAGCTTCCTGGAGTCACATGGGTTGGGGGTGGAGTCTGTGTGTCAGTGCTACCTCCCATCCTTCTATTTCTTTCTATCTGGTTCAGTGTTCTAGAACTTTGAGCCACAATGTTGAGAAGTGTCCTGTGCCCCTGAGAGAACAGCAGCTCACCCCAGGATCTTGTCCCTGCACTTCCTACAGCCAAGAGTGTATTTCCTTGTGACACAAAAACCCAGCAGAGTGCAGTCTGCCCTGTGATCTCAGTGCTCTGGGAAAGTAGGCGTTACTCCGGGGAGGGAGTGGCATTTATCTCTAGGGGCTGGAAAAGGTCTGAGTGACAGCTGGAAAGGAACCGGATTCATGGTCATGCTGTCATTAGTCAGGTGTCTGAACCAGGGATACAAGTTATCTCATGGGTTCATATTCCGGGGTGCAGGAGGAGGTGACCTCTGTGTCCTAGAAAGAGGACTGTGTGCTCCAGCTTCTTATGGAGAGTCCCAGGAAGACACCCCTCCCCCCAGCTCCCTGTGCTGTTTGAATGTGATTCGGGTCTGCCCATGCCCTCCCTGACCCTTCTGGGATGCCTTTGCTCTCCTTGGTGACTGCCCTGTGACCTCCCCATCTTTTCTCATGGGTGTTGTGATGGGGAGGGGACTACATGGGGTCTCCTTGTAGAGTTGGGTTCTCAGAGACACAGGAAATGATTGTGTGAGGGAGCTCCAGGTCTGTTGGAACTGGGATGGAGAGAAGGCTGCAAGATATGTTCAGGTCTCAGGGAGCTTCTCTGCTGATTATATGGTTTCTTGTCGCCCCCTGGTGTCCATGAGGAGACCTGCAGCTCTTGTCTGTGCTGTCACAAGGATGGTAGCCAAGCTCCAAAGGCTGTAGTGGAGCTGAGCACCAAGTTTCCCAGGGAAGGTCCCAGTGTGCAGCTGCCTTTGAGGACCTAGGTAGACTTTGCTGGAGACTATGACAGCTGAGGTGAGACTCACTGCCGCTTTGATGTGCAGTTCCCCGAAGGCTGATGGTTGAACCCCTCCAGGGTGTGCATTAGCTTTCTGTACATCTCGTTCAGGGACCCGAATATCCAAGACCTTTGCTCACTCTAAGATAGCTTTGTTATGACTTTTAAGTTTGAAAGGGAAGGACATTCATCCACCCAGAAAACTACAATTTAGAACTATAACAAAAAATAAAATGAAAATCAAAACAAACCAAATCATGCCAGCTTCTTAGTGTTGGTAATTTCTGGTTGTGCTAGTTTTGAGACTCAGGGCCAGTAAGTTAGCATTCCCAGGAGTTTAAAAAAATTCCCCAATTATGATGATTTAAGCATACTTTGAACAGCCTTCACTCTCTACAGTTTTTATAACTAGAATTATTGTTTAGAGAACAATATACCCTATGTTGGTAGTACTTATTCAGATTGTGTTGTAGAGGGACATTTAAATGATGCAAACCATATCTTCAAACATGGTCCAGGGGAGGCTATTTTGTGTTCTAAGTATTTTTTTTCTTCAAAGAGTGAAGAGAATTGTAGTCATTACTTTACAAAATATTTCAAAATTCATTGTTTGACAATTGCATACGCATCCAGGTGCACACCCACATCAATGCATTTCTCATCACTTTCCACTCCTGCTGAACCCTTCTTTCTACTATGTGTTTCGTGTGTGTGTGTGTGTGTGAATGAGTATGAATGTAAACCACACCACCCTGTGCAGGGTTAAAAGGTTCTCTCCTTCCATCCTTACGTGGATCCTGGAGATTAATCTCAGGTCATCTGGCTTGTGCAGCAAGTGCTTTTACTAGACGAGCCATCTCACTGGGCCTCTATCTTCTTCTGTGTGCCCCACACTGTGTTTTATTAGGGTTTCTTTCATGAGCATGGATGGTGGGGTGGTCAGTTAATATAGTATGGGCAATTAAGCACTAAAGAAAATGATTTCCTGTCCCTTGGTGACCATTAATTGACAATGGGTTCTGAGGAAGGGGTGTGGCCTCTGAAGCCCTGTCTGGTCCACAGTGTGCTGTTGATGGGACAGCCTCCTATGGGTCTTGTGCTGCTATGGTTTCATGAGTTTGTGGCCAGATCATGTGCAAGAGACAGCATTTACCTCATCCTCCAGGCCTTAGGTTATTTCATCTCTCCTCTTCCATGATGTTCCCTGAGCTGGGGGGAGTGGGTTATATACAAGTTAGGTTCATGGTCGAGCACTCAAGCGCCATTCATTCTCCCAGTCAAGGGTTCCTCAGGCATGAGTGACACAGAGTGGCTTCGTGACTGAATGGCGACTGTTCTGCCACTTAGGAAAGATCTAATTCTGCCTAGGGCCATCTTCTCCATCTCCTGACCCTAGAAGTTTGTCAGGGGACACCCCCTTCCTGAAGCTTGCACAGCAAAGGTCCTGTGTGATGGGGGTGGGCACAGACTTAGCTGATCCCCAGGATCATGTGCTGTGGTTCCTCAGGTAGCTTAGAAGGGGGTTCTAAAAGGGAAGACAAAAGTCTCAGCTTCCATGAAAAGCAGGGAGCAGATGTAGCCAGGCCTCTCAGGACTGTGTGTGTTTAGTTCCAGGTTCTAGCTTTTAGATCATTAATTCACTCATTTTTTTATTATTTATTCCTTTCTTCCTCCATCATAAAAGTATCGAGTCCTGGCTACACTGTTTCCCATGCAGGTTGCAGGCTCCAGTGGGAGGAAGCAGAGTCCTCTCTCATCCTCCAGTAGGCTGGCACAGGCACAGGAGAAAAGGGATTTCTGGTCCAGTGGGGGCTGTGGGTTAGTGGACTGAGTTGAGTCAGGTGCTTGGGCTCTAGGACCAAACTTGATTGTTCACTTGCTTTCACTTTGTGGACCACACATCTCTTCAAGCTGCCCGTGCCTGAGATTAAAGTTTCCAATCCCTCAACTTCTCTCTGGTCCAGAGAACCTGATAAAGCTCCTAGGGTGGAGAAATTGGAGCTGCCAGATGTGGGAGGGGTGTCAGGTGACACTGCTGGGTTTCCAGCACCCTTTTGGGTCTGGGTCCCTGGAGTCTTGGAAGTCATTTAACCCCCACTGCTACTGTCACACACATTTCTGCTGTTGCTGCTCCCTCCCTGCCCCTCATCTCCTCACCTCTCCTTCAGGCAGGTCTGCCCTTGCCCTGTGCAGCTCTCTGCTCCCTTACCTTTCCCACACGAATGGCTGCGTGTCCTGGTCCCTTCTCACTAACACCTAGATGCAGACCCTCCTTCCCAAGCCATAGTGAAGGGCACAGAAATCAGTAGAAACAGCTACTCCCCTGAGGGTCCGTCATGTGCCAGGTTCCCCCACTGGGTAGGAGTTCCCGCCGTGTTGAGTAGGGCTCTTGATTTCTGCAGTGGTGGTGTTTGGAATAAGATGAGCAGAGAAAAACTCAGAGATTGCAACACCCAAAGTCTCTGGGATTGTTCAGTTTTCTTCCCTTCAACCCTGGCTGGGCTCCTCATGATTTCCCTGGAGCTGACCTGGGCCTTCTTTTCCTTTATATTCTTGAAGCAGAACAGAACTCGTGAGGCCTCCCTATGCAGACTGTGTTTGGCATTGTGACTGGGGTCCCTGTTGATGTGACTCTGATGGCTTCCCTGGACTTCATCCTGTTCCTCAGAACGACTGGCTGGTCCTAAGGCTGCTCTCCATATCATCCTCCCTGGAAAGAAGAAGACACAGTCCGTGGACTGTGCACCTGACTCCCCAATCCTGGACTTCCAAGGATGCTTTCAACCCATACCGCCAGCTCCTCCCTAACCAGCTAGTACCGGTGATGCTTCCTCAATGGCTTCCTCACTTAATGTAGGCACAATGAGGGACCCTCTGCTGGCTTCTGTCCTGGTCTGCACACCTGCACACAGCAGACCTGCAGCATCCAGAGGGGAGTCAGTGCTCAGCATCTGGCGTCCCCCAGCATTTCTTTCAATCCATCTATTCAGGAAGGGGTAGCACCCAGCGTCCGAGTGTGGTGCTGGCTGAGGTTACTAGAAGGAGAGGATGTGTCTGGGCAGGCTAGTGGGAGAGCTGCTCACATTAGCAGCTTTTGTTAGTTACCTCCAGGAGAGAATTCCCTAGACTGGACCCTGGGGACAAGGAACTGCCTGGAGAACTGTCTCCTCTGTTTCTCCCCTTCCTGTGAAGTCTCCTAAGCTCGTCAGAACAGTTGGCTTATGTTGTGGACCTGTCCGCTGAGATCCAGGTGAAGGAGATGCCTGGGTGACCTATGAACTGCAGCTATTGTGGCAGTGCACAGCTGGTTCCACACTCTACGTATCTTGGACAATCAGTGAAGCCTTGTTCCCTGTCAGCTCTGACAGGAAGTCAAATTCTAGCCCTGGAGACAAGCTCTCCATAGTCACCTAGAGTTTAGTCTGGGACCGAGGTCTGGAGCCAGGCCTTCCTTTCAAGTGATTCCCTCTCTAATAAATACCCCGGTCCCTCAACCAGACCCTGCCTGAACCCTACAGGATCTTTCGGAGGCTGTTTTGGTGGTGAGATCCTCAAGGGTCTGAACTGGATGAAGGTGGTTTCCCTTCACAGTTATGCCTCCACAGCTCCTCCTCTCGCTGGGCCCTTTCACATCAATTATAAATGAAGAAAGCGGCCCAAGACCTGTCTCCGGCTATAGGACTTTCTGCACACACCATGGCCACTAGAGTAATGGTCCATGTGAGGCAAGAAGGGAGTCCTGTTCAACAGAACGCTGGAGCCTGTGTTGGCTCGGACCCCAGGCAGATTATTTGAGATGCTTAAGTGCAATACAATTTGGACAAGTAATGAGCACAGCAGGCTTTGAGATTGTGTGTCTCAGGGAAACAGTTTTCTGTGTCCCAGTGTCTCCATCTGGAATTCACTGAGATGTGCAGCTCATGTCTGAGGTGTGGCAAGGAGGCTCCAGATGCTGTGTGGGCCCTTACAGCTGTCTATAAGTTATCCAGACACCCTTTGAATAGGTAGCTTTTCATTAGAAGTTGGCTTTTCAAGACAGGGTTTCTCTATATAGCAGCTATGACTGTCCTGGAACTTGGTCTGTAGATCAGGCTGGCCTCAAACTCACAGAGATCTGCCTGCTCCTGCCTCCTGAGTGCTGAGATTAAAAGTATGTGCACCACCACTGCTTGGATTTCATGTGATTGTATCTACCATTTGTATATCTTCTTGGAGGTATGTCTGTTTGAGTGCACACTTTATTTTATTGCTGTTTATTTTAAAAAACCTTTATATCTTTTTCTCATTATATCCCAAGCTCAATTTCCCTTCCCTCAACTCCTCCCAATCCCTTCCTCCAATCTCCCTTCTCCTCCAGATCAACTTCTCTGTTTCCCTTAAAAAAAAAAAAACAACAAAAAAAAAAACAGGCCTCCCAGGGATAGCCACCAAACATGGCCTAACAAGACACAATAAGACTGGGCACAAATGTTCATGTCATGGCTGAATGTGGCAGCTGTGTAGGAGGAAAGGGTCCCAAGCTAGGCAACAGGGTCACACATTCTCCATGTTCTCTGTTGGGAGTCCCACAAGAACACCAAACTGCACAGCCATGACATATGCAGAGGACCCTGCTCAGACCCACACAGGGTCCATTTTTTTCTTATTTCAGTCTCTGTTATCCCTGCTTAGTTGATACTATGGGCTGTGTTCCCATGGTGTCCTTGGCCCCTCTGTCTCCTACAATTCTTTCTCCCCCTCTGCCTAGTATTCGGCTATGGGTCTTTGAAATTGCTGGATGCCACTCCTCTGATGAGAACTGGCCTCTGCCCATTTTAAAATTAGATTTTGTTTTCTTTTTCTTGATGAACTGTACTGAATCTTCTGCTTTGGTGTCCTTCTCTTTCCTCTCTCCTCTAACCCTGAGACTAGATATTGTTGTTGTTCCCCAGTGCCCATGTTCCGTTCATATTTTCTGTTCAGCACATTGACATTTACTGAATGATCCCATTACTCTACTTGGTCTTCCATCCCTAGCTCTCTATTTTCTACATAGCCCATTGTGTTAGTAAGGTTTTTTAAGGGAGTTTTGTTTTTTCATTTTATTGTGTTTTGAGATAAAGTCTCACTATGCAGCTTGGTCTGGAACTCACTATGTAGACCAGGCTGGTCTCCAACTCACAGAGATCCCCCTGCCTCTGCCTCCCAAGTTTTGGAACTAAAAGTGTGTACTACTGTGGAGGCCCAAAAGTGTGAGCCTATTTCCACCTTGTCTGAAGCTCAGAGAGTTTGAGGTTGTCAACAACCATAGCTACATATCCTGACCTAGGGTATGGTTACTTGGTCATTTTAACATTAAGATGGCCCATACAGGCAGATCCACTCCATCCTCACCAATGGTCAGGAAATTCAAGCATGTGTCTGTTCCTTCTTTGTTAATAGGAGGCTTAATCTTGGGAGTGCCTGCCTTCAGGATACTTCAGGGATGTTTTTCTCATGGATTATTTGCTTGATGGCTCCAAGTACTGAAGCAAGTAACTGTTCTAGTTGTTCTTTGTTTCATGTTAAAGCAGTCTTTTGTGTTCTTTCCCCCATTGTATGGGGGAAATACAATACAATGGGGAAAGAACTCAAAAGTGTATGGAAAATTAAACACAGGGTTTTTCAGGATTCACTGGAACTTCCTCCCAAGACTATCCTGTTTTCTGTTTTATTATTTTTACTCGCATCTTTGTCCTCTTTACTATTTTTCTGATCCCCACACCTCTACCCTGATTAGTGGTATTTTTGTCAAAGCTAGTCTCTGACTTGCTACCATGCTTGACTCCACTGACTTTTTAATTAGTTTATTGGGTTTTCCATTTCCAACATCATTTCTGCTTATGTTTTCTTAAACTCTACTTCTGTGTTGTGCACTGACTTCATTATTTTAGTGTTCTTTCAGTCTTTGGCTCCTTTGAGTTGTGTGACCACGGTTGTAATGATTCTATTGATCATTTGGGAGTTTTTCAGTTTGTTTTCAATAGCGACTGCCATTATGGGGTTTGTATTTTTTGGTGGAGAAAGTGTTATTTTGGTTATTCATGTTGCTTTCATTTTCAGCTTGGGATTTGTGCATCTGGAATTGGTTTATTGGTTTAGTTGTTTTTTTTTTTTTTCTTCTCTTTTTCTCTCTTTCTTCTTTTTTTCCCTGAGACAGGGTTTCTCTGTCTATCTTTGGTACCTGTCCTGGAATTTGCTCTGTAGACCAGGCTGTACTTGACCTCACAGACATCTGCCTGCCTCTGCCTCCCAAGTGCTGGGATTAAAGGTGTGTACTACCACTGACCCCAGAGACTTTTTGTTGTTGTTGTTTAAAGTGTTCTCCTTTTTGGTAGAGGTGTTTATGATGTTTTGGAGGAGCTGAGTCACAGCAGGTTAGAATGTTGATTTTCTCTGCCTGGCATTGGAGCTACAGCCTGTATCCCATGAATTCTAGTTGTCAACTATAATCTAAAGTCTCAGCAGTTTGGCTGAGAAACTTGGAACAGGTTTCCCTGGAAGTATGAACTGGTCCTGGGTCTCAGGCTATGTAGGAAAACTAGAGAGTCCCAGCTAGACAGGTGACAGGTTGCTATTGAGTAGCAAAGAATAAAGTGGTCTGGGTCTCCAGCAGGCAGGAGGGAACATGGAGAGATCCTGGTCGAGTCACGGGACCAATGTTATGGTTAAAATAAAACACTGCAGGTCCTTGAGTGGAGGTAGTGGGCAGTGAGATCACAGCAGGCCACAAAGGCAGGTGGCCCCAGGCAGGGAGCTGCTCAGTGGGTGAGAGTCTTTGGTGGAGCAACCAGTCCCACAAGGAGATACAGCCACAGTGGGTAAGAGACAGCTAGATAGGCACACGCCATGCAGAGTGAGGTTGGATATTTATTTAGTGGGTTATAGAAGGGAAGGGGAAAGGGGGAAGGAGCAGAGAGAGAGGCAGAGAGAGAAAGAGAAACGGAGAAGGGGGAGATGTGGGAGAAGGGAGAGAGGCAGATAAGGAAAGGACTGCAAGCAGAAGAAGATCTGCCTGCCTCAGTGGAGGTGGGGAGAGGGAGGGGAAGGGAGGCTTGTCCCTTAAAGGGACAGGACAGACTATTACATTACCCCTATTTCTAGGAGCACTAGAGGGTTTCTGGGAGCTCAATGGTCAAGGCCTTGGGTTCTGAGAAACAGTTAAGCTGACAGGAAGGGAAAAACTCACCAGTCGAAGCTGCTGGTGTACATAGGGGTCAGCATTCAGGTGGATGGAACATGGGACTGTTGTGGAATAACCCGATTCTGGTCCTGGCTCAGGGAAAGGGGTGGGAGGCCATACTGAGTCTGACGACACCAATGTTATGGTTTAAAAAGTGGCAGCACAGTTCCCTGAGGGTCTGCAGTGGGCCATGAGGGGCAGTGGGTCCTAGGCAGGAGAAGGCCAATCCCACAAGGAAAGAGAGCAGGTAACCCAAGGCTGCAACAGAGTCTCTGGCGGGTTCTTAGCGGGTGAGAGACAGATAGACATGCCACGCAGAGAGAGTTTATTTAGTGGGTTATGGAAGGGAAGGGGTGGGGGAGGGGGGAGAGAGGAAAGTGTACAAGAAACAGCCACCACCTCTTCAGAACAGGCACAGGGGATGGGGGGTTGGGGCTTGTCTCTTAAAGGGACAGGATACCCAGGTGACAAGCCAGACCATCACAACTGACCATTTGCACTTCTTTTCAGGACTCTGCTCTGTCCATTTGCTGATTTATTGGCCAGATGATTTGAGGATCCCTTGCTATCTGATTCAGTTTTGAACTCTTTCTGTAGACTACGTGTTAATTCCTTGTCAGAGAAGTGTCTGGCCACCTTCTCGCCTATTCTGGCTTCCCTCTGTTGTTTCCTTAGCTGTGTGCTAACTTCTCGATTCCATGCAATCCCATCTGCCAGTTCTTCCAACTCATTCTGTAGCCCAGGCTGGTGTGGAACTCACTCTGTAGCCCAGGCTGGCCTTTAACTCACAGAGATTCTCCTGCCTCTACCTCCTAAGAGCTGGAATTAAAGGCATGTGCACCACCACTGTCCGGCTTCATCTGCCAATACTTTTTCTGAGACAGTGCAATCCATTTAGGAAAGTCCTTGCTGCTGCTTCTATCTTGAAGTTTCTTCCTTCAGAAGTTTCACAGTTTCAGGTCTCCAATGGATTTTGTGCAAATGAGAAATAGGGACCCATTTTTGTTCTTCTCTCCAGTGTCCCCACAGTCATCTGTAAAGAGGCCGTCTTTACTCGCGTCTGTGGTTTTGGTCACAGATTAGCTGTAGCTGCTCAGTTGATCTCTGGGTCCTACGTTCTGCTACACTGGTTTGAATGTCTATGCCCTTTCTAGTAACCATGCCGTTTTGTTTCATTTCTCTTAGGGGTATTTGATATCAAGTATGGTGATTACTCCAGTGTTCCTCTTTCTGCTCAGGGTTGCTTTGGTCATTTGGGGTCTCATTGGCTTCTGTGAGAATGTAGTGCTTTCTATTTCTCTTCACAGATATGTTATATGTCGTTGGAATTCCGATCCCCATTTTGTACTGAATGTTTAGATCTAGTTTGGTCATATAGATATTTTCACAGTATTAATTCTGCCACTCTGTGAGTGTGGAACTTCTTTCTATTTCATCTGGTATTTTTATTAGTTCCCTTCTTGAAAGGTTTCTGAAATATAATTTAATTTATCATTAGCATGCATATGACTATATGATGTTTGTTTGTATGCATACATGTACATACATGTTTATGCATGCCAAAGTGCACATGTGGAGGTCAGCTCAGGTTGCCAGGCTTATGTGACAGGGCATTGATGTCTGTGCCACCTCTCCAGCTGTGCATTTATGTTTAGATTTAAAAGTCTCTCACATTGTTGCTTAGGCTACTTTTATTTCTTATCTACTAGTTTTTTAAAATTAATTTTAGATAATTTGTTTATTTATTAAGCTATTATAAATGGGATTGTTACACTGATTTCTTTAAAGTGTGTCCAATTTTGTGTTTCTCAAGATTATTTTGAACACACTATTTTGTCTTTTTAAACAGTTCTTAATGGAGGCCATCTCTCCAAGGCCAGGAGCACTTTAGAGGCTATGCTATCTCTGGTCTTTTTTCAGCAGTGCTGGGGAGTCGAGACCTCCTACCTTAAAGGAATCTAGGCCCTTGAAGTGACTGTGTCCTGGGGAGGAGCAGTGGGTTCCAGGGGCAGTGTGAGCATTGGCAGTTTTGCATATTGGCCTTTCTGCATCCCTGCCACATGTTTGTCCTTGTAGCTGCATCTGCACAGGCCTTGGGCTATAGAGAGTGGTGCGCTGGCAGACTTATGACATCTGCTGGGAGGCAGGACTCAGCAGGGTGAGGACATCTGGCACATGCTGGGCCTGGAGCCCAGATCAGGAGACATCCTACTGGACAGATGCACAGTGTGGGTGTCTTCTGCTGTGGACTGGAGGGAGCTGGAGGCCCTGGTGTTCACATGCTCTCAGCTCCCCAGCTGAGAAATTGGTCCTGGGTTGGTGCTGTCCTTGCAAGGCTGAAGTAGACAAAGATGGCCATATGCGGGTCTCACCCACCCCAGGCAGATGTGGACAAAACTGAGGAGAAAATGTCTCATTCTGTCTCTGTCTCTGTCGTGCCCATGGCAGTGGTATAACTTACAGAAAAGCTGCACAAAAGCCAGGAGTCGTGTGTGGAGCTGAGCACCAGTCACTGTGGCTGGTTGCGGGACAGCTCTTCTCCTGCCCCAGAACTCTTGGCACTAACAGTGTGGCGGTTCTCACAAGAGGCACAGTGCCAAACCACGCTAAGGTGCAGATGGTCCCACAAGAATGACCATGCCAAAGTGTCCACAGGGACAGTTGTGCTGAGAGAACAAGCTCTCAGCAGGTCAGAGTAACTGGAGAGGAGGTGTGGCATCAGTGAAACTGCAGACACCCAGGAGACTTTATCAAAGGGATCAAACTAATTCTTCATTTCATTTTTCTCTTTCTGCTGCTTCTTCTGTTTGTTCCCTGTGCTGTTTCTCTTCCCTAATGTTTTCCTCCTATATTTCTTATTTTACTCTTATTTCTTTTATTTGTTTATCTCTTATTCCTCCTAAGACAAAAATTTCTTTGCAAGAATAGATTATCTCAAAACCACAAGTTGCATATTTTTTTAAAACAAGGGAAAAATCTTTGCTCAGAGAGAAATCACAATATGATCACAAGTTACATGTTTTCCTTAGAAGCCCACAAGTAGTTAAAATTATTTCTTTATGTTAATTTCCCCACCTTAACATCTTTACCCCAAAGCAATGATTCTTTTCTAATTGGTTAGGAAAGTTTTAAACAATCCAAGTATATTTTAGTCAGTTCATTTCCTTGGCAGGTAGCCGCTTGTGGTTTCAGTGTAGCAGACACCTACAAAACTTCATTCTAGTTCAGCTAACCTTCTTCTTCCTTCCTTCCTTCCTTCCTTCCTTCCTTCCTTCCTTCCTTCCTTCCTTCCTTCCTTCCTCCCTCCCTCCCTCCCTCCCTCCCTCCCTCCTTCCTTCCTTCCTTCCTCCCTCCCTCCCTCCTTTCCTTCTTCTTCTTCTTCTTCTTCTTCTTCTTCTTCTTCTTCTTCTTCTTCTTCTTCTTCTTCTTCTTCTTCTTCTTCTTCTTCTTCTCCTTCTCCTTCTCCTTCTCCTTCTCCTTCTCCTTCTCCTCCTCCTCCTCCTCTTCCTCCTTCTCCTCCTCTTCTCCTCCTCCTTTTCCTCCTCCTTCTCCTCTTCTCCTCCTCCTCTTCTTCTTTTTGTTTTGTTTTTTTTTTTTTTTTTTTTTTTTTGAGACAGGGTTTCTTTGTAGCTTTTGAGCCTGTCCTGGAACTAGCTCTTGTAGACCAGGCTGGTCTCGAACTCACAGAGATCTGCCTGCCTCTGCCTCCCAAGTGCTGGAAGTAAAGGTGTGTGCCACTTACAAAACTTCATTCCAGTTCAGCCAACCATTTATTTTTCTTTACAAACAGTAGGGCATTTTAATTTCCTCCCATGACTTTGCCTTTTCAATGTCCATATAGGGCCTGTGATTAATTCTGTAAATGATATAAGCGAATAACTCAGGCCTAACCTTGGGTGGAGGGACATAATCACTTTTTTTAGTCATCAGCCTATTTGCCCACAAGCAGAGTTCACCAGTCTATAATGCACGAGACTTCCCTGTTTTAATTTTCCATCCAACAAAGGGGAAGGCAACTTCTAGCCTATTTTATCTGTTTTTTTTTTAATCTCTTAGTGGAGAATTTTTTTTTCTAATTTTCTAATTTTTTCAAACCTTTTTTCTAATTGTTTTCACTACCAGTCTTAGCTACCTGTATCTTCTAGGCTGACTCAGAAATTTCAGTGTAATCATTGATCTAATATGCATCATTGCTCTTATGAAAATCATCTTCATTATGATCTACAAGCAAACTGTCCAGTGAGGAGTGGGATTTCACCAAGAAACAATCACACTATCCTAGATACAGTGGGATCCTTTCACATAGTAATTGCACCGTGCCAAATACAGCAGGAACATGGGCAGCAGCAAGCAGGAGGAAGCACAGCAGAAGCAAGCGGCATTCTGGAGACTATTCCCTGCCAGGGGCAGCTTTGCCTCCCCAGGTTTAGCTTTGCTGTTTGGTGACTTGAACTCCATAAGCTTCATTGCTGACTGTGTCTCTCCTGATGTGACCAGGGACAACACTGGAACCCCACTGCGACCCTTCTAGTCTCCTGCAGGTATTCCTGTCAAACCACACTGCTTCCTACTTTTTCCCATTACTGCCCCCCCCCCCACATTCTAGCCCCTGACTCTGGAACCTTCTATTCCATCCCCTGTAGGTGTTCTTTGTCCAGTGCCAACCCTCCTGTGTCCTCTGTCCAGATTGGCAGCTGTCTTCAACCTGTGGGTCTTGACTCCCTTGAATCCCAAGGTTATGAGCAACCCTTTCAGAGGGGTCACATATCAGATATCCCGCATATCAGAATTTTACATTATGACTCATAACAGTGGCAACATTATAGTTACTAAAATAATTTTATGTAGCATGATTAGTAAAAAAACCAGAGTCAGAAATTGGCATTCAACTTGAAGGACAGAAAAGCAGAACAGCCAGCCACTGACTCTTACCTCTACCTCAGTCTGAAATGGCGACCCTGACTCTAGGAATCTCAGAATGAAACTGTGTGTGAGAGCTGTCTCCTCCCGTCTTATGCTCCTCTCTAGTGCTGGGATTAAAGGTGTGCAACACTACCACCTGGTTTCTATGACAAACTAGTGTGGCTTCTGGGATTTAAGGTGCGTGACACCACTTCCTGACCAGGAAGGCCAACCAGTGTGGCTGTTTTACTCCCTGAACTTCAGGAAAGCATTATTTATTAGAATACAAATGAAATATCACTACAATTTTATCTTTGGACAGGTTAAGAAATCTCATTGCAACTCTCCAGGGAGGCCTCAGCAGCTAAGGTGTCACTAGGGCTGTTCTCTTCTGCTCCACACACCACACCAAGCATTCAGGAAGCCATCAAGCTTCATTCCCCTCTTGTGAAGAAGCACGGCATACCCTTGACCCCATATTAGAATAGGATCAGATCGTTCCTATAATCCAGTACAAGCATCTTTACATTTTGCTTTAGCAGATGTCACTCTGGTGCCATCATGCCAGAATATATCTGCGGCAGATTGCTCATGGCCATCCACACTCATGAAATTTAGAATAAAAAGGACATGATTTAAGACATTATGTGGCAACTGAGGGTATAACTCACCCATTTTTATCTTTTGAAATTGTGTTTACAAAGAGCCATGGGCAGGCTCCACAATTTTTGTCCTTGAAGATTATAAGGAATTCCTGTTTTATGTTCAGTATTCTTCTGGGAACAAAACTGATGAAATGCTTTACTAATATATCAAGATCCATTATCTATTGTTATAATTTTAGGAATTCTCACTTATGAAAAACACTTTAAGCAATGAGTTATCAAGTGTTTAGTGGCTTCTCCAGTTTGTGCAGTGACTATCAAAAAACCTGAATGTGTACCAATTGCCACATGCACATATTTTAATTTTACAAATTCTAAACTATGACTAGTATTCATTTGCCATAAATGATTAAGAAGCAGATCTCGAATACTTACTCCCAGATGAGGTGCAGGTAAATATTGTGGGTTTATATCATACTGCTTAACAATCTGATGAGCAATTTCTTGTGTTAAATCAAACTGTTTTCTTAAACTTCTACTATTTAGATGACTTAAAGCATATGATTGCTGGGCAAAATCAAGACTGAGTGAACAGCTGAGTAAATTTATCAGCCAAAGCATCAGCTTCAGCCAATGGACCAGGAAGATTTGAATGTGCCCTAATATGACCCACAAAGCATGTTAATTTTCTTTGATGAACGGCATTTGAATTTGCTGGAACAGTATTCTCTATTGACTGTGACTAGTTCCAATGCAGGGGAAGTCTCTGTGACCTGAAGAGCTTTAACAATGTAATGACTGTCAGCATTTAAATTAAAGGCATTCTCTGCATAAGCTGCACTACCACAGAAACAGCTCACAGCCCAACTATATGAGCTGAGGCTGGATCTGTTCACACTCCATATCCTTTATCATCAACAACATATGCTGCTCTTCCATTAGAAGAACCATCTGTAAAAATTAACAAAGCATCCTTTAAATGATCCTTCATTACAATTTTAGGGAAATAAAGGAAGATACTTGTGAAAATTGCAGCATTTGTTCAGCTGGAAGATGCTTATCAACTTGGCCTAAAAATTGAGCAAATGCAATTGCCCAAGAACTATTATGAAACAACCAATCAACCTGTTGCTTAGTATTAGAAACATTGATCACTTTAGTTTTCTGCCAAAATATTACCCAGACTCCACTCCTGGCTTTTCTGTCCTAAACAAGTTACTGCTTCAAAATAAGAATTTATTATCTTAACTGATGATACAGGAAGATATAGCCATAAAAGAGGATGGTTTTGCTATAATACTGCCATAGGAATAAGCTTTGTAGGCAAAATATATGCTTGCCAAGGTTGATCATAATTAATATAATGTACATGATGATTCTGTATGGTGTAGTCTGCCTGAGCCAGTACCTGTCTAGCAGCATCTGTAAGATGTCTAGGGGAACTGGGATCACTACTCCCCTTAAGAATATTACTGAGGGGCTCAAGATCTCCCATAGGGAATTTTAAATAATGTTTCAGTTATTGAATATCTCCCAATAATTTCTGAAAACCATTCAAAGTTTATAAGCTATTTTTCCTAATTTCCAATTTCTGAGGTTTAATTCCTTTAGGATATAACATACGTTCCCAACAAATATTGGAAAGGTGGGTGTCTTTGTACGTTCTCTGGGGCAATAACTAAACCTGCATGGGCAATGCTCTACTGAAGCTGTCCACATGTTGCATGCAAAACTCTTTCATTTTTATGGGCAGCAAAATATCATCCATATAATGCATAATACCAACTTGTGGGAATTGATCTCTAACATTTTGTATATCTTGAACCACAAACGTCTGACATAACATAGCACTGTTTACCATACCCTGAGGCAAGATGTGCCAATAATATCTCCTCATAGGCTCTTTGAAATTAACTTATAAGATGCTAAATGCAAATCTTTGACAATCTTGGGGAGCCAAATATATGGTGTAAGAACAATCTCTTAGGTCTAGAATAATTTTATAGGCATCCTTTGGTATGGCTGTAGGTAAAGGTAATCCAGGCTGCAAAGTTCCCATTAGTTGTGTTGTCTCATTAACCTTTCTTAAATCTTGTATCAATTTCCATTTTCCAGATTTCTTTTTAATCACAAAGATAGGAGAATTCCAGGGGAAATTGGAGAGACTAGGCAGTAAGTAGCCTTTTTATTGCAGATAACCAGGCATGCATAACCTCCTGTGGAGGACTGTGAGAAAGATGCCTAAGAACCATCAACGCATGAAGAGTCACTTTAGTTGCTGTCCACTGATCTGCTGCAGGAGACATTTAAAGAGAATAAGGATTAACAATACCACCCTGTGAATTAATGCATTAATTTCCCAGAAGGGTCTTCCCTTGGGCATCTGTCTTTGATCTGCATTAGTTAGCCTAATGTTTCTCTCTCCTGCATCTCCAGCACAATCCCAATTCCTTCCTCACCCCTGAGCTTACTCTCCTATCAGGACACTGCTTGATCTGATGTCCCATAAGACCACACCCGAAGCAGCTTCCAGAGGGCCCAGAAGTCGTCCTCCCCTCTGGACCTTGATTTCTTTGTTGGGAGAGAACATCTTTACCCATCTTTCCCTGTAAAGCAGTGGTTATTGCTGGTCCCTGTGTATCTGAGGGGCCAATATCTGAACAAATCCAAATATAATCAGAGATGTAACCTTTCTGAAAGGTCTTAAGGCAGCTTTACATATTGCATTAGCATTCTATAGGCTAGCTGTTTTAACTATCAAAAGTCCTGATTCTGTATCTCTAATCAATCTGCTTGATATCTGCATCAGCCTTGAAACAACTCATTAGGTCCCTGTCTTATATCAGACAACTCCTCAGTATGCTCTCCAGAAGATTAAAGTTTATTTCAGGTCTTCATTAATTTGGGCATTTATGCTGCTATATCAAAGTTTAACTGCTGTTCTGTTCCTTTATAAGTCCTTTCACCTATAAGCACAGCAAAAGAAATAGAAGCTTGTTTTGCCCTATTTCTCTCAGTTGTGGCCTGACATTGTCCTGCAAACTCAGTTTTCCACTATAGATAGTCTCTGCCTGATAGGCAATCTTTGGCTAACTGTTTCCAATCCCCTGGGGGTAGGGCTTCTAGAGCCAGATTATCCAGCAGTATTTGCATAAAAGGAGAAGTTGGGCCATATTGTGCACAAACTGCTTTTAATTCTTTGAGTACTTTGAATGGTATCAGAGTACACACCCTGACTAGATTTCCCTGAGAATCTCTTTGCAGGAAACATTTGAATCCTTTGCACATCCTCCTTTCTAAGGGCAGTGTCTCTGATGTTAGCTGGCAAGGGAGATGCATGATTAATGCTGAGTGTCTGCCTTGCTCTTGGAGATCTTTGTACTGTAGGCAGATCTAAACCAGACATTACAGTAGGAAGAGGACTTTCCTGATATAGGAGGTTTGCAGAGTCTCTAACTTCTGTGAAAGCATTGCGCCCAACTCTTTCAAGCCTTTTAGTTCCTGCTGAATCTTACCAGCGGTCTCTGCCTCTCAGCATTCTTAGTCAGAAGCAAGGGAGGTGAAAACTCCTCATTATGGTACTTAATGGCTCCTTCCTCTAAGTCATCAGGCTCAGACTGATTCCAGTCACACAGTCCTGTAAATGCTTCCTCATCTAACTACTCCTCCAGCAGCATGGAGGGTTCTGTCTCACTTCTCACTGGTTCAGGGGGGAGTACCTTCTGTTGTTCAGGGCATAAATCCAAACTTTCCTGTATAAGAGCCCAGAAATGAAGAGTATCCATAGAGACTCTTTCAGGCCCATATTTGTAAAAGTGCTGTTGGAATTTCACCCCAATTTCTTTCCATGTTCCCATGTTCAAGGTCCTATGTTTGGGAAACCAAGGGCTCAGCTGTTCTATAAAATCTAAGCATTTCTGTGCGTGCTTCTGCTGCGCTAGAGCTGCTTTGTCTTTCAAAACATCTCTAAGCAGTTGTATAGATAGTTGTCTACTTTTCCCCTGCTTGATATCTGTAATTTTTACGTACAAATTTTTGCTCCTGATATATACTTATTGCTTTTCCAGATTCATTATTTATTTGAGCACCCACGTTTCATCTCTACACCTACAGTGTCTATTCTTCTGCGGTGTACATCACACTATCTTCCTCAATTAAGCCCCATGTTGGATGTGCCATTTGCCGTATCCCATGTCTGGGCATCAACATCAGCTGGGTTCCACCCGGCTTATTTGTCCATACTTGAAAGGAAGCATGAAGATTAAGAAATGACAGGTAGAAAAAAATAAAGATACAAAAGAAAAGACAGAGACATGGGATAGAGTCAGAAGGGCAACTAGTGATTACTGAATCCATCCACATTTCTTTCTTTTTTAAATTTTTTTTTGATTACTGAATCCATCCACATTTCTTTCTTTTTTTAAATTTTTTTAAAATTACTTTATAGATAATACCAATCAAAATTTCCACTTCCTCCCCTCCTCCCACTTTCCTCCCACTCTCCCACACACCCTCTCCCTCCCCTCCAGTCCTAATAGAGGGCAGAGTACCCTCCCTTGTGGGAAGTCCAAGGCCCTCCCCCCTTTATCCAGGCTTAGATAGGTCTGCATCCAGATAGACTAGGATCCCAAAAAGCCAGTACATGCAGTAGAGACAAATCCCAATGCTATTCTCTTTGACTTCTCAGTCTGCCCCAATTGTCAGCCACAATCAGAGAGTCCAGTTTGATTCCATGCTTGTTCAGTCCCTGTCCAACTGGATTTGGTGAGCTCCCATTAGCTCAGGCACACTGTCTTAGTGGGTGACCCAACCCCTGGTGGTCCTGACTTCCTTGCTCATATTCTCCCTCCTTCTGCCCTTCAACTGGACCTTGGGAGTTCAGTCAGTGGTCCAATGTGGGTCTCTGTTTCTATCTCCATCCGTCACCAGATGAAGGTTCTATGGTGATGTTCAAGATAGTCATCAGTATGACTATGGGACAAGGCCAGTTCAGGCACTCTCTCCTCCACTGCCCAGGGTCCTAGCTGGGGTCATCCCTGTGGACTCCTGGGAACCCTTCCAGAGCCAAGCCTCTTGCCAATCCCAAAATGGCTCCCTCATTTAAGATATCTCCTTCCCTGCTCCCATATCTGTCCTCCCTTCATCTCAACAATCCCACTCCCCCAAGCTCTCCCCAACCCTCCCCATCTCCCCCCTCCCACTCTCGCCTTCCCCCCCACCCCACCCCAACCCCATGCTCCCAACTTTTGTCTGGCGATCTTGTCTGCTTCCAATTTCCAGAGGGATCTATATATGTTTTTCTTTGGGTTCACCTTATTACTTAGCTTCTCTAGGATCATGAACTATAGGCTCATTGTCCTTTGTTTATGGCTAGATTCCACTAATGAGTGAGTACATACCATATTTATATTTTTGGGTCTGGGTTATCTCACTCAGGATAGTGTTTTCTAATTCCATCCATTTGCATGCAAAATTCAAGATGTTATATATTTTTTTTACAGCTGAGTAGTACTCTAATGTGTAGATGTGCCACACTTTCTTTTTCCATTCTTCCATTGAGAGGCATCTAGGTTGTTTCCAGGTTCTGGCCATTACAAATAATGCTGCTATGAACATAGTTGAACAAGTGCTTTTGTAGTATGATTGGGCATCTCTTGGGTATATTCCCAAGAGTGGTATTGCTGGATTCTGAAGTAGGTTGACTCCCAATTTTCTGAGAAACCGCCACACTGATTTCCAAAATGGTTGCGCAAGTTTGCATTCCCACCAACAAGGGATGAGTGTTCCCCTTACTCCACATCCTCTCCAGCATAGGTTATCATTGGTGTTTTTGATTTTAGCCATTCTGACAGGTGTAAGATGGTATCCCTGATTTGCATTTCCCTGATAGCTAAGGAAATAAACATTTCCTTAAGTATCTTTTGGCCATTTGAAATTCTTCTGTTGACAATTCTCTTTTCAGTTCAGTACCCCATTTTTTAATTGGGTTATTTAGAATTTTAATGTCTAGTTTCTTGAGTTCTTTATATATTTTAGAGAGCAGAACTTTGTCTGATGTGGGGTTGGTGAAGATCTTCTTCCATTCAGTAGGCTGCCTATTTGTCTTAAGGACTGTTTCCTTTGCTTTACAGAAGCTTTTCAGTTTCAGAAAGTCCCATTTATTCATTGTTTCTCTTATTGTCTGTGTTACTGGTGATATATGTAGGATGTGGTCTCTGGTGCCCATGCATTGCAGGCTACTTCCTGCTTTCTCTTCTGTCAGGTTCAGTGTGGTCATATTTATATTGAGGTCTTTAATCCATTTGGACTTGAGTTTTGTGCATGGTGATAGATATGGATCTATTTTCCTTCTTCTACAGGTTGACATCCAGTTATGCCAGCACCATTTGTTAAAGATGCTTTCTTTCTTCCATTGTATAATTTTAGCTTCTTTGTCAAAAATCAGGTGTTCATAGGTTTGTAGATTAACAAAACCTCCAGGAAATCAGGGACACCATGAAAGGACCAAACCTACGAATAATAGGGGTAGAAGAGGGAGAATAACTACAGCTCAAAGGTCCAGAAATATATTCAACAAAATTATAGAAGAAAACTTTCCCAACCTAAAGAAGATATTACTATGAAGGTACAAGAAGCTTACAGAACACCAAATAGACTGGATCAAAAAAAAAAACTCCTTGCCATATAATAATCAAAACACAGCTGGGCGGTGGTGGTGCACGCCTTTAATCCCAGCATTTGGGAGGCAGAGGCAGGCGGATCTCTGGGAGTTCGAGGCCAGCCTGGTCTACAAGAGCTAGTTCCGGGACAGGCACCAAAGCTACAGAGAAACCCTGTCTCGAAAACCAAAAAAAATAAAAAAATAAAAATAAAAATAAAAAAATAAAAACACAAAACATACAGAATAAAGAAAGAATTTTAAGAGCTGCAAAGGAAAAAGGTCAAGTAATATATAAAGGCAAACCTATCAGAATTACACCTGACTTCTCAATGGAAACTATGAAAGCCAGAAGGTCTTGAATAGATGTGCTCAGAAACTAAGAGACCATGGATGCAAGCCCAGACTACTATATCCAGCAAAGCTTTCTTTCACCATCGAAGGAGAAAACAAGATATTGCATGACTGAAGCAGATTTAAACAATACATATCCACAAACCCAGTCTTACAGAAAGTACTAGAAGGAAAACCTCAACCCAAGAAAGCCAATAACATCCATAATAGCACAGACATCTGATAACCCTCCATCAACACAACTAAAAGAAGGAAAAACACAAACACTACCGCAAAAAATAACTGGAGTTAACAACCGCTGGTCATTAATATTGCTTAATATCAATGGACTCAATTCACCTATAAAAAGGCACAGGTTAAGAGAATGGATACAAAAACAAAATCCAACATTCTGCTGTTTACAAGAAACACACCTCAACTTCAAAGACAGACACTACCTCAGTGTAAAGGGTTGGGAAAAGGTTTTCCAATCAAGCGGACCTAAGAAACAAATGGGTATGGCTATCCTAATATCTAACAAAATTGGTTTCAAACTAAAATCAATCAGAAGAGATGGAGAAGGACACTTTATACTCATAACAGGAAAAATTCATAAAGATGAAGTCTCAATCTTGAATATCTATGCTCCTAATATAGAAGCACCTGCATGTGTAAAAGAAGCATTACTAGAACTCAAATCACACATCAAACCCACACACTAATAGTGGGAGATTTCAACACTCCTCTCTCACCAATGGACGGGTCAACCAGACAGAAACTTAACAGAGAAATAAGTGAACTAACAGATGTCATGAATCAAATGGACTTAACAGACATATATAGCACATTTATTTCTTAAAGACTTTATATACTCCAATCCACAGAGGAGGGGGAAGACAAAAGATACCTTTAC